>CATIWR010264082.1:0-12093 GCA_949677035.1 Omphalea diandra | reverse complement strand
ATTCACATGTAAAATGTAATAATTCAATCACATATACATGTAATAGAACATAATCATATTATAAAATTATCATACACACACATTGAATCCAATTATGGTTTTTACTCACCTTTTGATGTGACAAACGTTTACAGTAGGTTTGATTCTCTCTCTAGGGCTTCCTCAACATTTTGAGATCCTAAAATTTGATACATTCATGGTTATAAGTATGTCAAAATGATTATGAATGCTTGGCATGCAACTATGGCATGATTCATGCAAGTGGATCTAGTGTTTATACATATTTTCCTTACATGGCAGCCTAAGTTTGCCATAGTCTCATAGCCATAACTCCAGATATACTCATCCAAATGACTTGATTCTTTTTGCAAATAAACTAGACTCATAAACACATAACATATTCAAATTTCAAGCCAATATTAGATACACAGAAAATGTGGTGAATTATTGAATTTTCTCTATTACAATATCATCTCAGTCTGAGTAAGTCTTACATTCTTAGGTATATCTCAAATTATACAAATCTAATTGCAATAATAATCTATAATCAAATACAAAACATGTAAAGGAACATTTTTCATGTTTTAATCATTATCTAATTCAGTCTATAAAGTCACCAAAACAAAGGACCAATCTCAGGGTGAGCAAGTTTGTAATATATTGACGAATAGTCATGATAAATGGACAATATCTTAACAACCATGTTGGATTTGGAAAAAATAGTTCACAGGTATGTAGATCAGACATAAATATACAACTTTCAAGTTTGGACCATCATTAAATTATTAATTTATGGCCATCAAATTCTTAGAAAACAAAATCAAAAGAAAGGTGGGGTTTCATCCGGGTACAGGGTCAGTCCTAATCAATGAGCCATAACTCTTTCCACGTAACAAATAAATCAAAACTAATTCACAAGTTTTTAGAGAGGATAAAAACCTAGAAATTTCATGTTTTTCACTTTGTCAAAATCATAATATAAGGCCATCAAAATATAAGAAAACAAAAGACTAAGATCATTTCAGTTCATATGTGACCCAACCCTACTAAAGGAGTCATATCTCCTTACACACATAGAATCAAGCAAAATTGTTTCATAAGCATTTAGATGAGACATAAAGCAACTTTTGTATTTGCACTTTCCCTAATTCCTCTTCTATGGTTATGAAATCGTGGGTGCAAAATTTTGCTCTAACAGCAAAACTGACAGAATCAACTCTTGTTCTCTTGGATTACAACTTCCATCCAAGAGATCTACCTCAATTACTCCATAATTCTCCCTAACTATGCTTGATTAACATGTTATGAGAGGTTAATTTCAATTGAGAAGAAGATAAATTAATTTACTTATTGTCCCAGAATTAGAAAACCTTATGATTCTGTCCTAGGTAGCTCACTCTTCTTCTTCTTCTTCTTTCTTTCTTTCTTTCTTTCTTTCTTTCTCTCCTCTTTCTGTTGTATTTCATCCTTCTCCTCTCTTATTAGACCCTAATGCTCTGTATTCTTATTTTAAATAAAATAAAAGATTGGGGGCTGGTTTCCTATTAGTTAAAAGTTGAAAGTTTTGCTTTTAGTCCCTTTTCTTCACTCCTTAAGCATTTTCATCCATCTCCTAATTCCTAGATGCTCCTTAAGATCTAAAACACCATTATTTATGATACCATAAGATGCACATGACATAAAACAATTTGTCATGCAAATATACAAACACTACAGATATGTTCAAGTGTCCCCAAATGCAATAGTGCAAGTGTCATTGTCTTGCTTTTACAATTCACATGTCTAAACGATTATTTATCCAATGCATATGTTCATGTGGGTTTCATATCATTTATGCAATGAATATATTCATGTGATAATGCGAATGATGTAGATAGGGATGTTACAGTGGCCACATTGCCTATCATTGCCTTGCTAGAAGGCACGATGAGTAGATGGCTAGAACTAACCCTCTATGACCCAAGAAAATTTAGATACCTAAGACTTGATCCTTTTTGTTTTCCAAATATACTTGAAATCCTAAGTTGGAAAGCAAGAGTGATATCTAGATAGTGGATGTTCAAAGCACATGATAGGAGAAAGGGACTTTTTCATGCAACTAGAGAAATCTAAAGGACTTGAAAATATATCATTTGGAGAAAATAGGAAAGCCAAAATCGTTGGCATAGATAAAGTTGGTAAAGAAGTTGACTCACCCATTCTTGATAAAGTTTTTCTTATTGATGGACCCAAACATAATCTGTTAAGTGTAAGTTAGCTCTGTGACAAAGGGCTCAAATTTATGTTTCAACTACAAGCCTACTATGTGTCAAGAATAAGTGACAACAAAATCTTATTCATTGGTAGGAGAATTCATAACATTTATGTGATTGATTTAAATTCTTTTATTAACAATGGTGCTAAATGTCTATTATCTATAGTCGATGAAGTAAAACTTGGCATAGAAGGCTAAAACATGCAAACATGGAACTCCTCAACAAGCTAAAAAGGAAAAACTTGATTGAAGGACTGCATGAAGTCGAGTTTGCAAAGGTTGGAGTTTGTGAAACATGTCAAAAAGGAAAGAAGGTAAAATCTTCATTCAAAGCTAAGAATATAGTAAGTTCATCTAGACCTTTGCAATTGCTTCACATGGACTTATTTAGACCCACTAGAGTATCCACCTTGAGAGGCATACATTATGCATTTATCATTATAAATGATTACTCTAGGTATACTTGGGTGTTGTTCCTTCCTTATAAAGATTCTTGCTTTGATGCCTTTAAGACCTTTGCTAAGAAAATTCAAAACCAAAAGGATTTGAAGATCTCTTCTATTAGAAGTGACCATGAAGGAGAGTTTTAAAATGCAAAATTCCATAGCTTTTATGTTGAGTATGGTATCTTACACAACTTATCCACTCCTAGAACATCACAACAGAATGGTGTAGTAGAAAGGAAGAATAGAACTCTCTAAGAAATGGCTAGGACCATATTAAATGAGTACAATCTTCCTAAATACTTGTAGGCTAAAGCTGTAAATACTTCTTACTATGTGTTAAATAGAGTATTGGTCAGGACATTGTTGAAGAAAACACCTTATGAGTTATGGAACAATAGGAAACCCAAGAATGCATATTTTAGAGTCTTTGGTTGCAAATGTTTTATTCTAAACACTAAAGACAACCTTAGCAAATTTGACTCCAAATCTGATGAAGGAATTTTCCTTCGATACTTTACAACCAGCAAAGGGTATAAAGTCTTAAACAAAAGAATTCTTATTATTGAGGAGTCTATGCATGTTGTTTTTGATGAATCCAATCCCACTTCTTCAAGAAAAGAAGAAGACGTTGATGATCTTGCATGTCTCATGAATGAGATGAATATTAAAAAAGAAGGGGAAAATGTCGACAAGCCATAAGAAATGAGGAGTGAGGAAATTTTAGATTAATCTATTCCTACTCCAAATGAAGGGCAAACTCAGCTAGAAAAGGATTAGGTCTTTAAGAAAGATCATCCAAGGGATCTCATCATAAGCGATCGATCAAATTGGGTAACAACTAGATCATCATTTAGAAATGCATGTACTGATCGTGCTTTGTTTCCCTTATTGAGGCTAAGACCATAGACAAGACCATAAAACATGAGCATTGGATTCTTGTTATGCAAGATGAACTCAATCAGTTTGAAAGAAATAAAGCATGAACCTTAGTTCTTAGACCTTAAAGACATTCCATTATTGGAACCAAATGGGTCTTTAGGAATAAGCTTGATGAGCATGCAACCATAGTTAGAAACAAGGCTTGGTTAGTAGTCAAAGGCTATAACCAAGAAGAGGGAATTGACTTTGATGAAACTTTTTCCCTTGTTACAAGGTTGGAAACCATCAAGATTTTACTTGCATTTACTTCTCATATGAATTTTAAATTATATCAAATGGATGTCAAAAGTGTTTTCCTCAATGGCTACATTGATGAAGAAGTGTATGTTGAACAACTCCCTGGATTTGAAAGTCATTGGTTTCCTAACCATGTGTTCAAGCTCACCAAAGCCTTATATGGCTTGAAGCAAGCTCCAAGAGCTTGGTATGAAAGGTTGAGCAACTTTCTTATAAAGAAAGGGTTTTTCAAAGGATTGGTAGACACAAAACTCTTCTCTAAAGAGAGGAATAAAGACTTATTGCTTGTGTAAATATAAGTAGATGGTATTATTTTTGGTACCACTAATGTTTACTTATGTAAAGATTTCTCCAAAGTAATGAAAAGTGAATTTGAGATAAGTATGATGGGAGAACTCAAGTTCTTTTCTTAGATTGCAAATCAAACAAGAAAAGGAAGGAATCTTCATCAACCAAGCAAATACACCAAAAAACTAATCAAAAGATTTGGCATGAAGAATAACAAACCTTATAAAACTCCAATGAGCACCAACATCAAACTAAGCACAGATGAACATGGTAAGGTTATGGATAAAAAGTTATATAGAGGTATGATTGATTGTCTTCTCTATTTGATTGCATCTAGGTTTGATATCATGTTTAATAAGTGCTTATGTGCAAGATATCAGTCTAATCCCAAGGAGTCTCACTTACATGTTGTAAAACACATACTTAAATACCTTAATGGTACTCTCAACTAAGGTGTTGATTATGTTGGGTGTGCCTTAGATAGAAAAAGCACTTCAGGCACATGTCAGTTACTAAGTGAATGTTTAGTGTCTTGGAGTAGCAAAAGGCAAAATTCAATTATTTTATCTACAACAGAAGCTGAGTATATAGCAATAGATCTTTGTTGTGCTCAAATCCTATGGATGAAGTAATAACTTCTTAACTATAAGATTATTGTCAATCAGGTGGCCATCAAATATGATAACACTAGTGCCATCAACTTATCTAGAAATCCCATACAATATTCTAGGAGTAAACATATAGATATAAGACATCACTTTCTAAGGGATCATGTTAATAATGGTGATATTGTGTTAGAATTTGTTGATACTAACCATCAATTGGCAGATATTTCTACTAAACCTCTTCATGATGAAAGGATGCAATTCATCAAAAAAGAACTTGGAATGATTAATGGAGGTACATTGAGTTAACATAAACAGGTTCTTCTCTTTCACCCTTGTTAATTCATGCATAATCTTTATTGATTGATTATTGAAGTATTATGTGAATTGATTTTAATTAAAGTCTTCATATTCTATAAGCTAAAGATTTTGATTGTGCCTTATGTTGACCAAATGTCCCTTTATTAATTGAATTTGTGACTATATCATTGAGTTTGATTAATAATCTACATCAACATAGTTTTAAAAATGTTTGCTCATTTGAAAAATTCTTTTTGAACTTGTTTTTCCCTTGGAAAACATGTCTAATAGCTATTACAATTTCCAAAGACCGTTGTGTTGTTCATAATTTGCAACCTATGTTTTTCTATACCCCCATGATCATTGTACATTTCCAACTACCATTATTCTTCACTCAATGGGTATTACAGACAATAACCATCATTGAATGAAGAACACATGCTTGATTTAGCTAATGGTCATGTCCAACAGTTGTTGTTTCATTCACAATAGCTATTCAACACTCCCAATGGTCATATTTTTTAAAGAAATAAGGACCTTTTCAAACTCCTATATATTGCCCAAAAATCCTAAGTTATTTTACTTTAGCTTTCTTTATATTTTGCTCATTCTCTATCTCTATATCTTTTTATTTTTGTTGTCTTCTATGTTTGTCACTTGCATCTGTTGGACTAGGAGGGTTAATCCTAAGTCTAGGAACTGTTTTGATCTTGACAAAGGAGATTGATAATTATTAATGGTTTATTTAAGTGTTATTTTGCAGAAATTAGTAGCAAGTGAAGTTGGATGGAGCTCTTAAACTCTAAGTTAACTTCTAAATCATGACCGCAATCTCAGATTCGCGACTGTGATCCGTGTGAAGAGTTGCTAGAAATCAGACATGCGAAATCGCGGAGCCATTCTCGGCTGCAACTTGTTCAAAAGAAGGAGTCCAAAAGTGACAAACTGTTTCGCTGTCTATGTAGCGTCATAGTCGCAACTGCGATATTAAAAAAGCCTCAAGAGGGAAACACGTCCACAACCAAAGCTTGACAAATGTCTCAGGTGACTGTTGGAAGACAAAAATCGCGAAAGCAACTTGTTGGTAGCGACCGCGATTCATGAAGTGGAAGATGCAATTATTAACACATAAATTCACGTCCTCAGTCTGTACAAAGAAATTTGCGACTGCTACTTTTGTTAGCTGAAGAAATGCAACGACTATATTTTCCTAGTAAACCAATGACAAGAAGACACGTGGACTAGCTATTAGACACAAATAGGATTTTCCGTCGTAAGTTTTGGCTCCCGTATGAAAATTTGGAATTCACGAACATGAATGAGCAGTAGCGACCGCGACTTCAGCCTAACAAGTAATTAATGTAGAATCTGTATAGCATACCTTGAAGATTTTATACCAGTTTTATTGCAATGTCTCTTTAGTGGTTAGAAGCTATAAATACCTCACCAAACAGATGTAAATGTAAGAGAATTGATAACTTTGTAACCAAACTCTTGCAAGTTTGCTACTCAATCTTTTCTATTCTTTTAGAAATTGTTTGGTGTGAGCATAAACACCATTTGTAGAGGTGGTAGTGTGAGCCTATAAAAACACTAAGAGAGGTTGTAGTGTGAGCCTGTAAAAACACTAAAAGAGGTTGTTGTGTGAGCCTGTAAAAACACTAAGAGAGGTTGTTGTGTGAGCCTTAAAAACATAAGTGTAAAGGTTATTATGTGAGCCTTCAAAACATGTGTAAAAGTTTGGTGTGAGCTTGAAAACACCATTGGAAGATAGTGGAACACCCAATTGTTGAGAATTGGGGAGTGAATGTAGGGTCGATTATACCCGAACCACTATAAATCTCGTGTCTCCTTTTTTACTCATTCTCTTCCTTATCTTCTCATTTTAATTTGTATACACCAATTCAACATCCCCTTCTTGGTGCCTAGGGCTAATAAGTGGTATTAGAGCGTAAACACTCAAATAAACCTTTATTGTTGAGTAAAAGATCATGGCCCAAGAGGGAATCCACTCACACCTTAAGCCTCACTTTGATGGTTTCGACTATACTCATTGGAAGTATAGAATGAAAATCTACCTTGACACGAATGTGGTGGACCTTAGGGATGTGGTTGTCAAAGAATGGAAGCCACCCGCTAAAGTAATGGATGGAATTAAAGAATTTATCCCAAGAGAGGAATGGGTTGAAGCTCACAGGAGATTAAATGGCAAAAATAAGAAAGCAATGACCATTCTTCTAAGCTCTCTCTCTAGAAAAGAGATTGGAAGAGTGCAACATTGTTAAACTACATATGCCATTTGGAAGACTCTAGAGAACTATCATGAAGGGACAACTCTAGTCAAATCAAGTCTTTTGGAGATGTATGTCACCGAATGGGAACTCTTTATGATGAAGGACAATGAAAGCATCATAGAAATGACAAATAGGCTCTTGTCCATCATCACCAACATGAAGAAATTTGGAAGAGCTCTCACCAACTATAAGGTAAACACAAAAATCCTTAAAACTCTTCCTTTAGATAAATTTGGTGCTAGAGTTTGCAGCATACAAGAGTCCAATCCGGAGATTGGGAAGGTTCCAACTGACTTGTTGATAGGCAAACTCTTGACTCATGAGTTGGCCTTGCAAAAGGATGAATAAATGAAAAAGCTAAGAGGCCAAAGAGATAAACAATAAAAGGAAAGAAGAACTCTGGTTCTTAAGTCTTTAACAAAGGAGAAGGAGATAGAAATCACCTCAAGTGATGAAGAAAGTGACAAGGAAGAAGAGAAGCTAGCAATGCTCTCAAGGAGGACAAAAGAATTGATCAAGAGAAGAAATGAAAGAAAAGGCTTCAAGAAGATAGCTCCTAGTCTAAGAAAGAAATCCAACGATGTCACTTGCTATGAATGTGGCAAGCAAGGCCACATCAAGTATGAGTGTCCCAAATTAAAGAAGAAGAAAAGATGGGACAAAGAGAAGAAGAAGAGCTTTTTAGCCATTTGGGATGATAGCTCAAGTGAAGAAGAGGAAGAAGGAGAAGTTGCCAATATTTGCTTCATGGCACAAGAAGACTCTACTAATGAGGTAAGTACTTCTCATTCTCATTCTGATTTCGAATTTGATGAGATAGATGAAGAGCTTCTAGAGGTTCTAACCATGAGATGTGACAAATACAAGTCACAAATGAAATCTTACAAAAGAAAATGTCAAAAGCTAGAGGATGATTATAAATCTCTCAATGACATTGTAAGAAAATTGAGAGCATCTAATGATGAGCTCAAAAAATTAGTGGATAGTTTTTCTATTTCATCTTCTTCTATGGCTTCACTTAGAAAGGAGAATGACACTCTAAAAGGAGAAGTCATTGAGCTTAGAAGCTCAATCTCTAAGTTCCATAAAGGAAAAAGAAGCCTTAGACACTTTGATTGTGTCACAAAGACCTCCACTAATTAAACATGGTCTAGGCGAGCCTCCTTATCTTCTCAAACTATATTTGTTAGATCCTCAGAACCTCAATCATCAAGGAAAGAGGTAATTAGGAAGAAAAATACTCCTAGCACTAAGCCTTCTAAGCCTAAGGGCAAAGGAAGGGCTCCCCTAAACTCTAGAGCCAAAACTCAAAGAGCTAACCATGCCTATATGTACAACAAAAAGCATGGTCATTCTCATAAAAAATTTTCTATTCCTACTCATCATACATGTTCATGTATGCATTCACATGACCAAGGTATGAGAAGGCCTCTTACTCATACTAAATTTGTGCATAAGAGAAAGACTCATAAGTCTAAACTCTAATGCCATTATTGCATGAGATTTGGACACGTTAATATTCATTGCTATATTAGGAAGGCTCACCTCAAACTAAAGGACCCTTCATCTTCTAACCCCTAAGGACCCAAGTATGCTTGGGCATCTAAGAAAAGGTAACTTACTATTGTTGTGTAGGGGAACGTGACAACCACCAAATCAAGCAATTAACATGTAGATAGTGGATGTTCCAAACACATGACAGGAAATAGAAGACTATTCATAACTTTTAAAGAAAAAGAAGGTGGAGATGTCAAATTTCATAATAATTCCAAGGGTAAGGTAACTGGCATTGGAACCATTGGTAAGAATGGATGTTCCTTAATTGGCAATGTCTTATTAGTTAGTGGCTTACAACACAACTTGTTAAGTGTAAGTCAATTGTGTGATAAAGGTAACAAAGTCACCTTTGATCTAAGGGAATGCTGAGTCACCACTTTAGTGGATGATAAGGTTATTTTTAAGGGTGAAAGGAAAGGCAATACCTACTCAATTGACTTAGACAATTTGGCTAACCAATCTTTTAAGTGTCTTATGTTTATGAGCAATCAAGCTTGGTTGTGGCATAGAAGGCTTAGACATACAAGCATGGATCTTTTTCAAAGCCTATCTAAAGGAAAGTTAGTGGAAGGACTTTCCAAGCTTAATTTCTCTAAAGACAAGATATGTGGTCCATGCCAAATGGGGGAGCAACACCATGCCTCTCACAAAGCCAAAAATGTTGTAAGTTTAACTAGACCTCTTCAACTTATCCATATGGATTTAATAGGACCTACTAGAAGTGCTAGCCTAGGTGGAAAACACTACGCACTAGTCTTAGTAGATGACTACTCTAGGTTTACATGGGTATCCTTCCTAGCTTATAAGAATGATTCATTTGATGCTTTTAAAATTTTTACAAAAAGGGTTCAAATTAAAAAAGGTTAGTTCATATCTTCTATTAGAAGTGACCATGGAAAGAAATTTCAAAATGAATCTTTTGAAAATTATTGTTTAGAGAATGGAGTTTTTCATAAGTTTTCAGCTCCTAGAATAGCACAACAAAATGGTGTTGTAGAAAGGAAAAACATAACATTGGCGAAAATGGCTAGAACAATGCTCAATGAGTATTCTCTACCAAATTACTTTTGGGTCAAAGCCATTAACACTGCATGTTATATTACAAATAGAGTTTTTAAAAGACCTATTCCCAATAAAACTTCTTATGAGCTATAGAATGGTAGAAAACCCAAGATATCATACCTTAGAGTGTTTGGATGTAAGTGCTATATTTTGAACACCAAGGATAATCTTGGGAAATTTGATTCCAAGACCAATAAAGGAATCTTCTTACGTTACTCCACCTCTAGCAAGGCATATAGAGTCTTTAAAACAAGTTCAATGGTAGTTGAAGAGTCTATGAATGTTGTTTTTGATGACTCTAGTAAACTTAATCTTGAAAAAGGTATTTTTATTGATGCTCTTATAGGTGATCTTGAAAAGCTGGAATTGGATGATTCTATAAGAAGCGATGATAAAGATAAAGAAGAAGGTGATTCATCAAGAGTAGATGAAGACCAACAACATCAACAAGTAGAGCCAAGCCAAGATCTGCCTAAAGATTGGAGATTTTCCATGTATCACCCTAAGGATTTGATCATAGGTGATACATCTAAGGGTGTAAGTACTATATCTCAACTTTATCATTTAGATAATAATCTTACATTTGTTTCTCAACTTTAGCCAAAACCAATTGATGAGGCTCTTGATGATGAGAGTTGGGTACTTGCTATGCAAGAAGAACTCAACCAATTTGAAAGAAACATGGTATGAGAACTTGTCCCTAAGCCTAAAGAACACCCAATCATAGGTTGTAAGTGGGTGTTTAGGAATAAATTAGATGAACAAGGTTTCATCATTAGAAATAAACCTAGATTGGTTGCTAAAGGATACAACCAAGAGGAAGGCATAGACTATGATGAAACCTTTGCCCCCGTAGCAAGATTAGAGGCCATTAGGATTCTCTTAGCATTTGCATGTCACATGAATTTTAAACTTTTTCAAATGGATGTGAAAAGTGCCTTTTTGAATGGCATTATAGAGGAGGAAGTCTATATTGAACAACCTTCTGGCTCTGAGTCATATTGTTTTCCTAACCATGTTTTCAAGTTGAGCAAATGGTTTGAAACAAGCTCCAAGAGCTTGGTATGAAAGGCTTAGTTCATTTCTCTTAAAAAATGATTTTGAAAAGGGAAAGGTTGATACTACACTATTCGTTAAAAAGCACAAGCATGATACATTAATTGTTCAAATCTATGTTGATGATATTATCTTTAGTGCTGCTAATGAATCTCTTTATAAGGATTTTGCTAAGTATATGACTAGGGAATTTGAAATGAGCATGATGGGAAAGCTCAAATTCTTTTTTGATCTACAAATCAAGCAATCTAAAGAAGGGATCTTCATCAACCAAACAAGTACACAAAGGAGATACTAAAGGAATTTGGCATAGATGGTTGCAAGGTAGCTAAAACTCTAATGAGTAGTACCATTAAGCTAGACAAGGATGAATCGGGTAAGGTGGTAGATGAAAAAAGATATCGAGGTATGATCAGATCTCTACTCTATCTTACTGCTTCTAGGCCAGATATCATGTTTAGTGTTTGCATGTGTGCTACATTTCAATCCTCTCCTAAAGTGTCTCACTTAAATGATGTTAAAAAGATTTTTAAATACTTGCATGGTACAAATCACTTAGGCTCATGGTATCCTAGGGAGTCATCTTTTAGCCTTATAAGGTATTCAGATGTGGATTACGCAAACAATTTATTACATAGAAAAAGCATTTCGAGACTTGCCAATTTATAGGTGAATGCCTAGTTTCTTGGTTTAGTAAAAAGCAAGTATTGGTTGCCTTATCCACTGTGGAAGCCGAGTATGTGGCGGCGGGTTATTGTTGCACCCAAGTTCTTTGGATGAAACAATAATTGAAGGATTTTGGCAAAGTGGTTTATCACATTCCCATTAAATGTGATAACACAAGTGCTATTAATCTCTTTAAAAATCCCATCCAACATTCTAGATGTAAGCACATAGATATTAGACATCATTGCCTTAGAGATCATGTGCAAAAAGGTGATGTTGTGTTGGAATTTATTGACACAAATCATCAACTTGCAGATATTTTCACTAAACCTCTAAATGAAGAAAGGATGAACTTCATTAAAAAAAAAATTGGGAATGCTTGATAGAAG
>CATIWR010264069.1:0-10511 GCA_949677035.1 Omphalea diandra | reverse complement strand
ACACACACACACACATATATATACTGCGGAAAGTAAATGAGTATTGAATAAACGAGAATAGGCAAGGTAATTGGACTGGAGATGGTGGATCTTTAGAAGTAGTTAAGGCGTCTCTTTGATGGTAAACCCAGTAATTGCTCCCTTATCTGCGGCTCAGTTTAATTTTCGTTTAAGTTTTTCAGACTCGGTTTGGCTTGACCAGTCGAACTAAAAAATCTAACAGTTAAATTTTCAATCGGTAGATTTTTCTTTTAACTGAAAATATAAGAAGTTTAGTCAAAATTTGATCTATCAGATCAAAATTTTATGATTCAATCAACTCAGCAGTGAAATTTAGTAACAAGAAATTTTTATCGTTAAATATTTTCATTTCTAATCCTTTACAATTTTATTACTGTTTAAAAACAAAATTTTTCGTTGTTAAATTTCAGTGCTAAACTATATTGTTCTTATAGTGAATGTTGTGTCTAATGCGAGAGTTTGATCTTAGCTTTAATCATGTAGCTTTTCATCCAATCAACTTTGTCTCGTCTAATGCTCAAATATATATAATACACCTATGCAACTTACATTACAAGAATGAGGAGCTCATACTTATTAAATTATGCCTATTAACATCCATAAGATTATATAGCTTATCAATCTTTATCCCCAAATTTAGAGCCGAATTAAGTCGTGCTAGGTGCTCCAATAGTAAAATCTCTATTAAATGATTATAGTAATTGTATGACTTATCATTATAATTGAAAACCTTTATTTATACAAATACCATTAGTTGATGAAGATCTTCTTGAACCAAGAGATTTCATATAAAATTTTTGTTCTTTAACAATGTATACATTATATGATTTGATTGATCTTATAGGACCATATACGAGATTATAAAGGAATTTTTTGTTGATGATATTAGCACGTACCTAGTTTCACATAATGAACACATCCATTAAAGATAAACCATATTTAATACAGAAGTTAAAAAAAGTCATAACATGTTCTCTATGTTATATCTACATATTACTTGAACAATTAGAAAAATTTCTGTGCTCATCAACCTTAGCATCAATTATATAATAGTAATTTTAATAAACTATAGAATATATCATGACTTAGATACAAATTAGATCAATTTTGAATCTAACTAGCTATTTTGAGAGGATTAGATATAATTATAAAAAAATAAAAAATTAGATTTTTTGAGCCTAATAACTTAAAATTTTAAAATTTTACATCTATTTACAATTACAATCAAAACTCTTAAACTTTATAGCTGTAACTTAATTTTAAAAATTGATTACACTTTTAGCTATTGATCAAAATTGGTGAAAATTGAATAAAAAATATTTTTTATGATGACATTATTTAAATATATATATATATATATATATATATATATATATATATATATATATATATATATATATATATTTGGTGTTCGTATTTCCAATTTTTTTTGGTGTTTGAGTAATTTTTTTTGTTTTAATCAAGTGTCAAAATAGAATTAATTACTGTCAATCTTATATATATATATATATCATTTTTCACTTGCTTGAATAATGAATAAAGAAAATGGATGCCAAATCAGTAGAGAATTAAATTAAAATGACAAAATTGGACACAACCATAGCAAAACAACAAATTAGCCAAACCTGAACCCCTCTTTTTCACCTAATTTTGCTTTTCTTCATGATTCAACTATTTTTCGTCACTTTCTAAAGGAAAACAAAAACATATTTTTCTAGATATGTCGCATAGTGACACAATCCCTCTCCATGCATCCTCCCAATTAGACATCGACGAGATCGAGAACCTAATCAATGCCAATGTCCAATCGAGTTGAACAACGATCCTTTTGGCCTGATCGCCCAGCTTGCCACGAATTCTTGTCTGTTCCTCTCAACTTATTCAATCAAACCTTCCTCCTTTACTATTGACTAATCAGAAATCATCCTCTGTCCCTTCTATCCCCGCTTTTCACCTGTCAACTCACAATTGAATATTGGGATGTCCGGGTTCGGGTAGGTCCATAATATGTTGGCAAAGCAAGTTTGGAATATAGTAAAAAGAGATCTGTCAACGATCGTCAGTAATTTGAAGCTAGTGGTGCTTCCTAATCCTTACAGAGAGGATCTAGGGAAGGCACTTAGGAATTGGGACCCACTTTTCTCTATTGTGTTTCTTGGGCTTACTCTTTCATGGTCTGCTTTGGTTAAGAAGGTCAATCGACTTTTCTTTCCTTTTTTTTATTTATGTTTGTTGAATCTATTTCTACTATCTATCTTTTTTAACAATATGTACAAATGATATCAATACTAATGATTCTTTAATTGGTGGAGCTTAATGCGACCTAGCACCAGCATTGCATGCTTGAGTTATATTTGTGATACCCTTTACGAATTTTGTTATATTTGATATTGAAAGCTATATGGTACGATTTAAGCTAGTTATATTGAAGTGAATATTAGCTATTAATGGCACTGAGAATTGTTGCGCATGATCATTTGTACAGGCATTGAGTTTAAGGATAGAGAGGTGGCTGGGGAGTTTTTTTTTTTTTTTACCAATGTGGTGGTCTTGGTAAATTGATTTACGGTTATGGTAATCCTTATTTTCTAAAGACCTCATGGACACTTGAAAATCTAGGGAGGAGATTTTTGGCATGTTCTATAAGATTTGTAAGTGTTGTAATGAAGTTTATGTTGTGCTTTTGCTAAATGCATTTTCCTTTTGTTAAAAGGAGTTTGGTTTGGATGGCAGGGTGGTTATGGATTTTTTCAATGGGTTCATCCTCCAATGCGCACCAGGGCTAGACAAATTATACTTGATTTTTTTTTTAATAGAGGATAAAAAGTATGGAGATGGAGTTGAAATGGAGCAAAACTAAAAAGAGGTTTATGTGGGCATTTGTAGTTGTGTTGATTATTGTAATAATTTTAAGTTGGTGGTTCTTTAAGCTCAAAAGATGCTTTTAGTTGAAATGATTAAGATGTAGTTACTAGCTATTAAAAATAGTACTAAGAGAGCATAAGTGGAATTAATTGACATTGTGTGAATGAATAAAATAAGCAAATATTAAAATAGTGGCTAAATTAGCAGTTGTTTGGTTCACAATATCCCATTATCATTAATAAAATATAATAACATCAACCAAAAAGGTTATTCCTAGTCAACTAGTGCTAAAAAGAAGTTAACTAGAATTACCATAGTATCAATTAGTCTAATACCACCTGAATCTATTACAATAATAATTGTCATGAACCTAACTTGGTACTTACAAACTTCTATTAAAGCAAAAATAAAGGCCTAAACAAACTTGTCTCAATCCAAATTTTAATAATGGTTGGATAAAAGAGAGCATTTAAAAAGCAAAAAATAATGTTCAACAACATTATGCACATGTATATAACTGTTGAAGCATATTTCATTGACATTCTTTAGGATTTTCTATTGTGGACTGATGACCTTTGTTTTGATTGTATGTCTCCAATTAGGTCAGATGATGTTCCTTCGAGTCTATTGTTACTTGTACTTGGCATTTCCACATTGTTCGCTTCATCATTTCTCTTTTTCTTTCCTTTTCTCTTAATATGTGAATGTTTCCTTATACTCTTTCTCTGAACATTTTCCTACATATAAGCAAGAAAAACATAAGATTATATTGATCGAAGATAGAGAAAAAAGAATTAAAATTTAGGGAAGTATACCTAAAATTGAAAACTTATGATAAATCGCTTCCCCTATGTATTGAATCCTTGATGCCTCTTTGTCATAATGTTGGGTTCATGCTCATTACTGACTGTTTTTTTCCCACCAACCACAATTAATCTTTCTCCACTTCTATTAGGCTATAATTAGCATTTATGTAAGACACTTAAACTCATAAACATTGTATAACATAAACTAGAAATTCACTTAAACATACATTGAATATGATGCTATTGGCATTAAGGTCACTGTACACCCTAACTCTACTTAGATATTTGGATTGAGAGTTAAACTTTCATGGTTGTGTAACAACAACATACAAACCTGTATTCTTTCCAATATATCTTGTTAGAGACTGCAAACTAGTGGTGGATTCTGTGGTATTTAAGGGATTGACAACTGATGCATTGATAGTAAAAGGAGTTGTGTTTGGTAATTGAGTTGGTTCTAGGATACTTGACTGCATAACATAACATGATAATGAGTAACATAGGGCTCATATGTCAACACAGTTGAGAATTAACATAATAATACAAACAACAACCTAAGTACAATCAGGCATGTTTATAGAAGCATTTTGAAATTCATGCAATGAAGGTTATGTTGTAGCAGGTAGTTTACTTCCTTTTCCTTTTAATATCTATAAGAATGAAAAAGAATTAGCATACATAAAGATGTATAAAATTCATGAATCACATTTAAATTGACACTTACTCTAAATTTTGAAGGCCTTGACATCTGAGGAAGGTTTGGCTGCTTATCTCCATTAGTTGGTGTCAAAATATTAGTAAGGTCTGACTGCTATTACCATTAGTTGGCATCGAAATATTAGTAAGGTCTAATTGCCAATCGCCATTAAAAGTCGTTGCACTTTAAGAAAGGTCTGGTTATCTGTCATCATTTTGTTCAATTACATCATTTTCTTTTTCTCATCTTGTTGTTGCTCTTGTTGCCTCTTCTCTTTAAGCAATGGACAACTCCTTTTATTATGTCCAGGCTAATAGCAAAAATTGCATGTCATTATCCTTTCCCTTCTCGATAAGTTAGTGCCATTTCTCTATTCATGTTCTTCTGGTTTTCTATTCTTGAATTGTTTTTCAAGCATTCTCCTATCAGGGGGAGGTTGAGGTAGATCCATGTCTTTTTTCTTCCAAAAGTTGCAGTTGTTCATTGGACCCATCATGAATGCATAGGTGTGCTTATACTTCTCCTTCCTATACAAATTGTGCACCTAATCTTTTGGATTTTTCTCTAAATGGTGAATTGCACACACAACATGATGGCAGGGTATACTTGTTAATTCCCAAACTCTACATGGACAATTTTCTTATGTAAATCAACCACATAAGTTTCACCCTTATACTCCACTTCAAACCTTCATACCCATTACATAGTATATGATAACTTATACTTTCAAGATAATTTTCATACAATTTCTTCCTAATTCTAAGTCCAAAATTAGACATTCATCTGTCACACATGTCTCTATTTCCTAATTCTAAGTCCAAAGTCAGACATTCATCTGTCACACATGTCTCTATTTGTTCTCAACTATTCATTACCACCTTTTTTATTTCTTCTAACATAGTCAATATGTTTTTCTCCTAGTTTCAACTATATTGCCATTGAACACCTTAATCAAATTGTTATCTATAATATCATATTTTACCTCTATATTGAAATATGCCCCGTAAATAGTGCCTTGGATGAGTGTTAAGTATATCATTAAAACTTTTTGGAGTAAGCTTTTTCAACTCTTTCATGTTAGCCTTAAAATTTAGCATGTTGCTAGATTTTTCACAAATCCATAATTATTTTTGTATTGTCTTTCCTCTATGTTTTTTTCTTGAATTAGCATGCATGTGTCTTACACAACACCTATGTTTAGCTTTAGCCAAAAAAGTGCCAACAATGTCTAATAGCCCCTATGTTATAAAAAAAAAAACAATAATAGTAATTAATTGGCCTAAACATGTAATTTACAAATAATAATATTAATCACTCAAATTAACAAAGGTATAACTAATTATTAAGGCCTCTAGCATACCTTCTATTGATCTGTAATAATAGTCTAACAATCTCTATCTTTTAAGTCAAGGTCTTTGATTAGCATTTTAATAAACCACTCCCAATTTGCTTAATTTTTTGTAGTTATAATAGACCACATGACAAGGAACATTTGATTGTTCTCATCCTTTCTAATTGCTACAAGTCTTTCTCTAATTAGCCCTTTTAAAAAGCAACCATCCAATCCAAACACCCTTTTATACCCAACTTGAAATCTTTTCTTTAAATAATCAAAAGAAATATGCAATCTCTCAAATATAGGCAATTGTTCAGGTAAGGGTCTATATACTTTCAATTCAATGGTGCTGTCAGGATTTGATCTTACTGCTTCAGCTAAGTAATCCCATAATTTTTTAAATTGCTCTTTCACATCACCTTCAATTCTAGCTAATTTCTAAGCCTTAGCCTTCATCAGTTGTGTCAATATAACATCAACATACAAGTCATCTCTAACTAATTTCTTCAAATCAACCCGACTTCATTACACCAATACAAATGTTCATATTCAAGTAGTTATTTACAAGCCACTTTGTTGTCACCTTTCTGCTTATGAATGAAAAAAAACAAATGTGCTCATCAGTAATTGATTAAATATAGAACACATTTTTAGGCTTTTCAATTACAACATAAAGACAATAAGAGCATGACTTCTTAATATACTTGACTCTAACTTAGTCTTTCATATTCCTTACTAATTTGAACTCCTTTCTTTCTTGTATGGAAAACCTTATAATTACCTTTTTAAACTCTAAAGGGCCTATAAACGTCATACCCAAGCACTTGTGGATTTTCTCAGCTCTTGGATCATAAGCTGGAAACCTACTTCTTCTCCTAATAGCATGATCAGCAAAAGAACCATCTATGCTTACTACACTCCATTTTTCATTAGATTAAATGACATTATCTTCCTTCTCTTCTTTAAAACCAAGCTCATATCTTGCTAGATTTGAAGGTACAAGTGTTGGTTCTGCAATTAGTGCACTTTCAACTATCTTGTTTCTATTTTTTACCTCCCTTATAGCTTTTTCAACATTTTGTAGCTTATCATCATCATCTTCAGAGAGCTATTCATAGTCAATTAGATTAGGATCTTCTTCAATAAAAGTATCTTCAACATTACTATCTTTTTCAATTTGATTTAATCCTTCTTCCTCAACATCATTATGTTCCCGTAAATCCTCAAGTTCAATAACATAGACATTAGTTAGGCCTAAAAGTGAAGGCTGAAGTTGTAACCTTATTCCATTGTTGTTAGTGAAGCATGATTGTAAGGCTAACACTTGTGATTTTTTGTTATCAACTCATGTATATTTTAATAATAAGTTAAGGCTACTTTTTGACTTGTTAATGTAAGCAGTATAACCTCTTACTTTATGCCATACTTGGTAGACAATGTTCTTAGATTTAAGGAGAAGTTAGTAAGAACTTCTTAACTTATAAGTAATGCAATGTTTTATATGTATCAATGAAGATCATTTCTTTAGAGTTCTCTATTTTCATTCTCAAATTCTAAGTGTCTCAAGTTAATTTTGTCAACAAGTGATATAAGAGCTACCATTAATCTTTGAAGGGCAATGGTCAAGAGAGAAAATAAGTAAAAAAAACCCACTAAAATTAACCTTAAACACTTGAGAGATTACTTGATCATGGCTTCCATTGCTTCCAGCAATCTCATTAGAGCTTCTCCTTTTATTTTCAATTGAGAAAGTTATCCAATTTTGGCAGTGAAGATGAAAGTTTATCTAAGAGCTTTCAATATATGGTAGGTTGTTAAAATAGGGAAGGATCCATAACCTTTCCCTGAAAATCCTACTCCAAACCAGATCAAACACTATGATAAGGAGGTTGCAATTATCTTGCATTCATTTAGCTGTTAGTGATGTTATTTCATAGGATCATGGCTTGTGAAATAACTAAAGAAACCTGGGAGAAGTTGAAACAAAAGTTCCAAGGGAGCAAAAAGACAAAGCAATTAAAAGAGATTTTGAGCTTCTAAAGATGAAAGATTCTAAAAAAGTTAAAAAAAACATATTGATAAAGTTATAAAAGTGATGAATCAAATTCAGATACTTGGTGAGAAGTTAAAGGAGAAAAGAAATGTTGAAAAGGTTTTAGTGACCTTGCTTGAGAAGTTTTGAATTCAAGATCGCTTCACTTGAAGATTTTTGGGACTTGAATCAGATTTTCTTGACTAAACTTTCAACTCCTCACAAGTAATAAAACCAAAAAAGCTCTACAAGTAAGAAGAAGTCTCTAAAGGTATTTTAGTTGCAACCCAAAGGAGCAAGTCACTGCTTTATGCCTCAACTTCATCGTCAAAGAAGCAATCTACTAAAAAGAAGGAGAAAGACAAGAAGGAGCAAATTAGAGGCGAGCCAAAAGGAAGAAAGGATAAGTATCCACTTTGTTCTTATTGCAATAAGAGAAATCATACTGAAAATTGTTATTGGTACAGGATATAGTATAAGGTAGAGCTTGTAAATAGTTTGGACATGTTGAAAAGGTGTGCAAAACAAACCAACAACCTCAAACTCAACAAGCATAAGCAATTGAGACTATGGAGGTGCATGGAGAGAAGTTATTCATGGCGAATGAATAAGAGAAAAGCTATGAAACTTGCAACTGTTCAAAAGCTTGGCTAATTAATAGTGGTTGCACAAATCATATGTTATATGAGTAACACAAATTTAGAGGCTTGGATAGGAGTTTTTCCTTACAAGTCAACATGGAGATGGAAAGCTACTAAAGGTGAAAGGAAAAGGAATAACAACTATTAAAACTCTCTCAGGCACCAAATTAATTAATGATGTTCTATTTGTGTCTAGAATTTTAAAAAATCTGATAAGTGTAGGATAACTAGTTAAAAAAGATTATGCTTTTCATTTTCACAAATATAGATGTGATATTCATGATTCATCTGGTTTTAAGCTTCTCTTTGTAAATAAGGTAAGGACGAGCTTCCTTATTGAATAGAAGCAAACTGAGATTGAGGCATTGTCAATGAAACCATTTTCTAGCACAAAAGATTTGGTCACTTTAATTATTTTAATTTGAAGCAAATGTAAAGCCAAGGTTTGGTGAATGAAATACCCACCATTTATGAGCATGATGGTGATTGTGGAGTTTGTCAAATGGGAAAACAAACCAGACTATCATTTCTTGCAAATCAAGCTTGGAGAGTTATTTAAAAGCTCCAACTTATTCACATTGATGTTTATAGCCCAATGAAGACTCCTTCATTGAATGGAAGTAAATATTATATGATTTTTATTGATGATTTGATAAGATTTTGTTGGATTTAGTTCTTGAAGCAAAAATCAGAGGCGTTTGCTACTTTATTGAGGTTCAAAGCTGAAGTTGAGAATCAATGTGCTCATTTAATCAAGACTTTAAGGTCTGATAATGGCACTAAATATGCCTCACACCAATTCCAAGGTTATTTCCATGAACCTGAAATCCATCATCAGTTAATTATTACTTACTCGCCTCAGTAAAATGGTGTGAATGAGAGGAAGAACAGGCTAATAATGAATATGGCAAGGTGTTTGATGTTTTAAAAAAGACTTCCAAAGTAATTTTTTATTGAAGCAACTAAAACTTCAATCTATCTGTTGAATAGACTTTAAACCAAAGCTGTGGAAGGCAAGACACCTTATGAAGCTTGGTATGGTGTCTAACTTGTTGTGAATTACCTTAAGGTCTTTGGTTGCATATGTTATGTTCTTGTTCCAGAGGTGAAGTGGGAAAGCTTGATCACAGGTCTGAGGTTGGAATCTTTCTTAGTTGTAACACAAACTCAAAGGGATATAAAGTGTTAGATTTGAAGACTCAAAAACTCATGGTTAGTAGAGACTTGAAGTTTGATGAACTTTTAGCCTGTATTGGGACAAGTCTATTGTGATTCCTTCAAATAAATCCAAATTGAAGGGTATTTACCTTAAGAACAAACTGAAGAAAAAGGAAGCTTAGAATCAAGTGAAAAGATTGGTGTAAAATGCATTAAATCACTTGATGATGTTAAAGTAGATGCAATCTTGCCATGACAGAACCAATTAGCTTTGAAGAAGAATTCAAGGATCCTAAATAGAGAGCGACTATAGAGGATGAAATGGAAGCTATAAATAAAAGTGGAACTTAGGTGTTCGCGAATAATCCTAATTGGAGTTAAATGGGTATTCAAGCTCAAGTTAAACCTTCATGGCACTATAAACAAACACAAAGCTACGTTTATAGTTAAAGGGTATTCTCAACAACTTGAAGTTAATTTCAGTGAAACATTTGCACCTGTGGCAAGGTTTGATATAATCATATTGCTTTTGTCACTTATAGCTCACAAAGGATGGTTTGGTGCATTAATTGGATGTTAAATTAGCTTTCTTAATTGGATGTTAACATATTTATATAGGCCAACTTGAAGGGTTTATTGTGAAAAATGAAGAAAAAAAAATTTTATTTGCTAAAGAGAACCTTGTATGGCTTGAAGTAGGCACCCAGGGTTAGGTATAGCAGAATTAATGAGTTCTTCTTAAGGCTTGGTTTTGCCAAAAGCTGCAATGAAGCTATTTTGTTTGTGAAACATGAAAATGAAGGTATTTTGATTATATCTTTATATGTTGATGATTTGTTAGTAACAAGTAGCATGATAAGTCTCATTGATGAATTCAAAAATCAAATGAAGAAATTGTTTGAAATGAATGTTCTTGGCCAAATGACATATTTCCTTGGCATAGAAATCCATCAAT
>CATIWR010264066.1:0-36798 GCA_949677035.1 Omphalea diandra | reverse complement strand
TTATTTCCTTTTTAGCTTAGGAGTATCCTTTTTCCTAAATAGATTAGGCAGATTTCAAAAACTATTTAGGAAGTAATTCTTAGGGTTTCTAGAAGCTTTGTAAAGGCTATAAATAGCCCTTCTTATTCAGCCAAATCAATCAATTTTTAAGAATACTTATTTTAGCAAAATTGCTTGTGAGAGTTAATTCTCTTCTTGAGTTCTTTATAGGACTTGGTGAGATTGTCAAGTGAGTTCTTAATAATTTCACAAACTTGTTTAATCTAAGTCTTAAATTACTTAGTTAATTTAAGATTGAGATTAACACCTCTTGAATCTTTATAATTCAAGTTGCTATAAACAAGTTTTCTAGAGGTCTAATTGGGATTTGATAATTTATCTTATTTTGATCTTTGAATTAAAGCTTGAGACTTGTGCTACATACGAATCAGAATCCAAAAATCAACCTCGTTCATATCAACAGTGGGTAACTATCTTTTGGACATGCCTTATTCAAATCAATGAAGTCGATACACATCCTTCATTTGTCATTTGGTTTCTTGACCATCACAACAATTGTCATCTATTTAGGATATTTTATTCCTCTAAATATATTTGTGATTTGAAGTTTAGCTACTTCCTCTCTCATGGCTTTTTAAGGCGAATCACCTTTTCTTTTATTTAACATGTTTCGTTGTGGGGTCCACGTTCATCTTATGGCACGCCACCGAAAGATGAATTTTTGGTATCTCTTTTAATTTTGAGGCGAATGTCTTCATGTTCTCTAGAATGACTTGAGTTAGCTATTTGTTCCTAGTTGACTCATATTTGCACCATACTTAATTATTTTGTCATTTGAATCTCAACTTCAGTTAACTTACCAACTGGTTTTGTTCGTTCTCACTGTTCAGGATTTGTTGGCTTGGTCTTTGGTATTTTTTCACTTTGCTGCAAGGCTATGTGGTTACATTCATTCATCATCCTTTGATTCCCCTTTACTGTTACCATCTTTAGTAACAACTATTCAATCTTAAGGGCACATGTTATTTATATGGATGACACACACTTGTGGCAATGGTGTTTGGTTAGGTGAACATAATCAATAATGAAGGACTGCAAGCAATCTATTATAAAGATTTTTATACGGATGATCCATAGAATATCTTCAACAAGCACTTAAAATTTGTAATTAGTAATTTCTTTTCTGGTTTGCAAGAAATAAGAGTAATGTGAAGCAAAATTAATATGTTTGAATTGAGTTTCAGACTTTTTGGTGTGAAAAAAAATATAAGATTAGTCCCCAAAATAGTTTACATATATTTTTTTTTATCAAATCATTATGTTTAGTTTTAAAGACAAAATTAAAATTATATTGAACATGAAAAATATATTATAAATTAATTAAATGATGTATGAACACTTTAAGTGTCAAATCTAATTTCCATTGCATGTAGTATTATAATGTAAATGCATTTGCTATTTTAACTTGTAGACGTAGCTTCTATTATTATTTTAACTATTATTTTAAATAAATTGGATATTATTTAAAGTAAGTTTTAATTTTTAAATAACATAAAAATTTTATAGTTATAAATATTTAAATTATAATTTTATTATATTTCATACAAAAAATTTGAGTTATTATAATTTTCAATATTTTTACTTGACATTAATTCTTTTTTGCTTTCTTTACAGATCAACTTAGATAATGCATGAGTTCTCCTTCAACGACAAAGTAAGTATTACAACTTCCATTGATCTCTTTAGTTGTTTTTGTTTTTATTTTTTAGGTTTGCTATTAATGAGGAAAGAAACCAAAAAAATATTGTCCTAATAGTTGTTTTATTTTCCTTTGCAGTATGGAAATGCTAATAAAGGTTATGCTTTGCCGCATATGGAACTAGCATGCAAAAACTTCACAGGAGGAACAAAAATTATTGTCGATAACACTCAGCCTCTACCCATATCAATGCTTGAATATTGGTCGAATCTATTGGTGGATGAAGCTAATATGTTCTTTGAAGATGAATATAATTTCGTAGTCTTAATTCTTTAATATCATTACTTCTTGTTGTTTGCTACCATTAATTTAATGTTCCAACTATGTCACATGAAAATAGAAATGTGAGGAAGCTGAGAAATAGAAAATGTCTTATGAGGAAATGATATTTTATAAAATATAGATTGAATAAGTTTTTGAAACGTGAAAACGTGTCCAAAACATAAAAAACATGACCTTATTAAAGTATTCACGCAACATAATGTTCCAGTAATCAATCCTTATTAAACAACTTTCTGTTTTTAGTTATATTTGATGATTGAATAAGTTAAAACCTACCCAATGTGTTCAGAGTTTTAGTTCTGTCTATCTTCTTTATCAACTATTGTTCACTAATTGATCCAGCTGTTAGTGTTCTAAATCAAGATTAATTCATTATACAAGTTTGAAGTCATGAAACTGACCTTAATTAATTTCTTATTGTTAATCCTATCAATGTTATGTTTTTATTTCATCAAATAATGAAAGAAGCTTCGGTTGGTTGGATTGGTTCTGATACTATCCTAATAAGAGTGGGCTAAACTCAAACACATGCAAGGTCTGGTTCAGCCTTATCAACGATAAATTATATTATGGATCGTGGACCATGTAGCATTATGGCCCCAGGGTCCAACACGAACACCACCCCACCACTTCCCTTTCTTTACTTTACATATACATATTTATACCTTTTGTGTATTTTTTTTATTTTTTAATCACATTCAAGAGATTATTATTATTATTATTATTCCCTCTAGTCAGAAAAAGTGGACTTATTTTTATTTTCATACAAATTAAGAAAATAGTTAATTTAATTAAAGTTATAATTTTTATTCAATATTTTCTACAAATATCTTTCCACTTATATTAGTAAAGGTTCAACTTGAAAATAATCATTTTTTTTAACTTTTATAATGTAAGCATCAAGTCAATAAAGTTTCAAGGTTAATTAACGTTATCCTGGATATCAACAGTTACCAAAAGTTTATTAATTAAATCCACAATGTTCATCAATCTAATATATAAAGTTTATTATATGTGTAATTACATTAATAATATTCATCATATTTACATTTGATGTCCATCACATGATGTACATAGCATCATTCATATCAGATAAATGATTCTCATGAAAAATAAAACAATATTTATTATTTAAATTTAAATTTTCATCATTCATAATTGTTCATTAGTTGATTCTAAAATATTCATTATATTTATATTTAATGTACATGTACGCATTGCATTCATTATGTAAGTTTAAAATATTCATAATCTAAAATTATTCATTAGTTGATTATAAAATATTCATTATTTACATTTAATGTACTTGTATGCACATGTGGTAGAGTGCCTGGACCATGATGCTACATGGTTCGAATGTCCATAATATAAGAATTATCAACACAACTGGTTATAAATCTAGCTCGGCTCAAGATAGGCTTTTGGTCTACAAGTTAGCATTTGCTTGGCTCACATGTAGAAGGATAACTCTTATCAGAAATTAACTCATAAGAGTAAAAGACACTGTTCATCATTGAAGAAATCAAAATTCTAATCCAACATTAACATAGCCAGTTTAGCCATTGTATAAAGTCACAACTAGGTATTTTATTCATTATATATTCACATACATAAATTTTATCCTTACGCAGAGTTTGCTAACTTAAAAATTAGAATGAAAGTTCAACATATAGTAGTCGGATTCCCCTCTCACATTTATCTGTATTATACTCTTACATATCCAATCCTAATATTGTCAAATTTTCAAATTGTAATCTATCTTATGAATTATAAAAGAGGGATAAAAACCCAAGCTTAACTAAACCTAAGTAGGAATCATTCATGATCAAGACACTCTTATATTATTAGATTGAAACAACTAGTGCACCGCTACAGGGGGCTCGTCCAACACTGTCATTCCTCTATTTTCAACTCTTCATTCGAAAGAGCATCAATAGCTTTATTTCCTTCATGTTATACAAGCTAGATAACATGGATTTGGAAACCTTTTAACAACTCTTTACATGCAGGTACAAGGTTAGCACAACAACCATTGTTTTCTCTTATGGATGAAAACCATTGGAGAACGATTTCAAAGTCCACTTCTAACAATAATTGTTGTACCCTTTTTCTTTTAGCCAAAGTCAGTCCCTTAAGCATTACCCACAATTTCGCTTCAATGGTTGTACACACCCTAATGTTAACCATAAAGTCGCCCAACCACCTTCCTAGTTCATTACAAAGGACTTCACCTCCCCTATAATACTTGGATTCCCTTTCAATCATCTATCAATATTTAACTTAACCCATAAATGCCAAGGAGCTGGCCATCCAACAAACGAGGACACATGCGACCCATGGTGCAGCAATGCACGTTCTGAAAACCAAACCTTATCTACTTGGAGACCATATCTATGTAAGAATGCAGCTTTGTCCTAAACATCATCCAATCGATCATTAAATATTCTATTATTCCTCCATCGTCAGATCCATTATAGTGTTCTCGCACATAGGTAAACCCATCATCTAGAAAGGCCATCTCTAGTTCTGCACGTGAGAATAAAAACTTCCTAGATTTTGACAGCATCAAGGCAATCCCTTAGGATGTGTAAAGGGGTCTTAATCACAAATGGAAACAATGAACAATAAGGCTATTCATAAGTCCTCGTTTGAACCGCTCCTCAGTACACATTATCTTCCTTTGAGCAACTAACTCATAAAAGACACGTACTCGTTGTGGAACCGATGCTCTCTATATATCACCCCATAAACCATTAACATGACTCAAATGGGATGACTGTAATGTCTCATATGTTGATTTCAAAGGGAGATCCCCCATTTTGGAGAATCTTCATACTTCTTTATCACCCACATGGCTATGAACATTAACCAAAAAGCATTAAGTATGTGTTTTATATTATCTGGCCAAAGATCCCCTAATATGTGCCAGTTTCATCCCTCCTCAGGCCTCTAACACTCACACACCAGCTTTGATTGGTCTTCCCATGATATGCAAGATGTGCATACATGAATCAATGGCTTTTCAAACAACCATATATCCAACTAGAATCATGTGGATCTATCATTCCTAACATTCTACTTAATTCCAGCAGTAGCAAAATCGCATAACTTTGCATTGCACGCCACGTTATAGGTCCTTCATTATTCTGTGTTCGTGTACTCAAGATCCCTTCTCCACCAATGTATTTATTTTGAAGTACCTTGACCCATAATCTATCAAGTTCTTGATGGGATAGCCATACCAACTTATCAATGAATGCATTATTCATCTGCTTAAGCTTATGGATTCCTAGCCCCCTATTAGATTCCGCTTCAGTAATAGTGGTCCATTTAACCAAGCATAAACTTCTTTTATCCTCCTCATGGCGCCATGAAAAAATGACAATAAAGTCTTTCTATTTTCGTGCAAATTCCTATAGAAAGCTGAATTGATTGCATAACATAATACGACATTAACTGATAATATTGATTGTACACTAAGGTAGCTTGCCTAGCAACTAATAACTGTTTAGTTTCTAACTGGCAAGTTTATTAATCATATTATCCAATAAATATGGATACTCCCTCTCGATATTCTACCATGTAGTAAAGGTAACCCAAGATACTTACCCAATTCGAACGATAAAGGTATGCCTAAGATGATGGATAATCTGGTTGCTAGTGTCAAATCCACATTTGCTGAGACCATCAAGCTAGATTTTTGGAGATTTACCAGCTACCTTGAAGCTCTTCAAAACTTCTCTAAACAATCCATCACAATGCACATTTGATTTTCATTAGCTCCAACAAATAACACCAAGTCATTCGTAAAAAACATATGTGATAACCCAGGACCACACATTTTGAAAGAGAAATAGGTCGCCATTTCTTTGTATTCACCTTATCCTAGATTACTTGTGACAAATGTTCCATACATTATACAAAGATATATGGTGAGATTGGATCACCATGGTGTACCCCTTTTGTAGGCTGAAAGTTCTTCATTAGTAAATTCTAAAATATTTATTATTTGCATTTAATATACTTGTACACACGTGTGGTATAAGGCACCCAGATCATTATATAATCCAAGAGTTCATAATATAAGAGCCCCTCATCAACACAATTGGTCATGAGCCTAGCTCAGCCTAAGATGGGCTCTAAGCCTACAAACTATAATTGGCTTGGCGTATATGCGCTCATGACTCATCCTAATCAGGAAGAATAACTCTTATTAGAAATTAACTCTCATTAGAAAAAGACACTCCTTATCATAAAAATTAGAGTTTTAATCCAACATGAACATAGGCCACTCTAGCCTTTATTTAAAGTCACCACTAAATAATTTTATTTATCCTCACGCAGAGTTTGCTAACTTAAGAATCAAAATAAAAGTTTAACATAGAGCTAGGTTCCTCTCTCACACTCATATTGCACTCTCACATATCCAATACTAATATTGTCGAATTTTCAAGTTGTAATCTATCTTATGAATCTTCTTTTGTTCTCTTAGGATAAGAATGTTTATATCAATTCTTATTACATCAGAAATTAATTACAATAAAGATAAAAATTCTCAAGCACATATCCAATCCTAATATCATCAAATTTTCAAATTGTTTTCTATCTTATGAATCTTCTTTAGTTCTCTTTGGATAACAATGTTTATATCAATTCTTATTACATCAGAAATTAATTACAATGTGGATCAAATTCTCAAGTATGAAAAGATGATGTAGGTGATTCCGAACTAGTGCTGCTTGCATCAATCTCAAGCATACATCACTAGAGCAATGCCCATGGCAACTTTAGCTGCTATAAATAACAAGATAATTTTTAATGCGATCAAATTAGACAATATGGTAGTGACACATAATTAAATAGGTTTGAATTTGACATAAAGTGGTTAATGTCATAAAATGGGCCAACTCATTTATGACATGACAAAAAAATAGGTTTAAATGAGTTAAGCCGTCTAACCTATAATATACACAATTATATAATTGAGTTTAATGTATTAATATGTAATACATGATATAATATAATATTTAAATACGATTTAAGTAAATATATTTATTTATAAGAAAACATATTTGAATTCAATCTTATATTTATTTAGATTTTCAATATTTATTTTTTATTTTCAATATATAAATATTTGTAGTTAAAATTTATTTTTTTGAAATTTTTCTACATGTTTTCAAGTTAAATATGCATTTTCGTGTAGTAACATGTTAATATTTATTATGTCATGATTAATTAAATGGGTTATACGAACCGTGTTATGTAATTTGCTTTAAAACATATTCATATTAGAGTTAAAATTTTTGATATGATTAATTAAATAGATTGTATTTTGATTGAATATTTTTATGTTATATACATGTGATATGAATTGTCACCTTAATGACAAGATATGCTTTGTTGCTATGAACCAATTAAAGTGATTATTTGTAAGTAATTCAGTCAAAGGCCTTTCACTAACTTATAGCATTCATCCAGTCAGCTTAGGAACCTCTAAACCCAAGCAATTAAAGTGATCATTCTTAAGCAATTCGGTCAAAGGTCATAAAGTGTTGGTTAAAGCTTTCCCAACCTTTCTGGGATGGATGGACATGAAATTGCAGCAACCCCGTTGCTACCCCTTCTTCTCCTTCTTTCTATTTTATTTTGTTTTTCTTTGGTTACTGATAATTATCAAATTAAATAATATAATTTAAGTTTAGAAAATATACTTGTGACAATCTTTGGATTTAAGCTATTGATGACTAGTCAATCAATCAATCAACATTTTATTTTCGTTTCAGAAGCAAATTAAGGAAGTTTTTTTGGGTACAAATATTATTATAATAAATATAATAAGTTTATTATATAAATATAATTTATCTATTATAAATCATAGTAAATATAATAATATTATTGTAATAAATAGAATAAACTTATTATAATATTATAATAAATAGAAAAAAAAAATTACATATGTGTGAAAGTTAATTATTTATTCAATATTCAATCTAATTTTTAAGTATTCAGAAATTCTCATGAATTTGCATTTTTTTTTTTCTTTTCAACAACTACTACTTAGATTTCCTAGTGGTGAATGTTTAGAAATAGTTGAAAGAGATGACAAAAATGTTCTCATTAGTCGCATAAATAAAGTATTACTTAATTTTCAGGTCAATTAAAAACATATTTTCTTAATCTAACTTTGATCATTAGATATAATTAAAATTAATTTATTAAATTAAGTTGAAATTGATATAATTAGAAATTTAAATATAATAATTAATTTAATTAAAATTTTGAGTTTTTTAATTGATTAAGCCTTAGTAAATTTAATTATAGAATTTTTAAGGACACATTTTGAAATAAGTTTATTGAGTCTCATATTTATATAAAATATATGTGTTATAGTTTGAATCATATCAATATAATCTCTCAATATTAAAAAAATATATTATTTATAAAATAAATGTGTTATATTTTGAATCATATCAATATAATCTCTCTATATATAAAAACTTAGTATAAAAAGGTCAAAAAGAATATAAAAAAATTTTAATCCAAATGTTCTCAAACCCGCAGTTATCGTTGTCAATATTCGTTTTCACAAGTAGCTAAAACCTCAAAAGGGAAAAGAAATATAAACTGGAACACAATATCCACAGCCTGAACAAGTTTCCAGCCATGGCAGGCACATCAAGAAATCTCTTCAGCCTCTCCATCTCCATAGCGACAAAGCACTACCACCCATTTCTCAAAATCCCAAAACCCACTAGGGTTTTACTTGGCTTTGCCTTTAAACCCCTCTGCACCACCACAGCCTCAGCCTCAGCTTCAGTCACAGCCACAACCACATTAGCAGAACCAGACCAAGCAAAGCACTCAATCCTTTTAGAAAGACTTAGGCTGAGGCACCTTAAGGACTCCTCAAAACACCCACAAGCCAAAACCCAATCCCCACCGAGACCAGTGGTTGCTGCTGCTGGGGAGGATAAAAATAATGGGTTTAGCAAGTCTACGAAGGGGAAGAGGATGGTGGAGAGATTTCAAAATTTGGGTTTGAGTGATGAGGTGATGGGGGCTGTGAAAGAGATGGAGATTGAGGTTCCTACTGAGATTCAGTGCATTGGCATTCCTGCTGTTTTGGATGGTAAAAGTGTGGTCTTGGGATCACATACTGGGTCTGGCAAGACTTTGGCTTATATGTTGCCTCTTGTTCAGGTGAGTTTCTCTTTCATCCCTTTATTTATTCTTTGATTGATTGATGTTGACTATGATTTTGCATTTCACTACCTTTTGCAATTTTTGTACATTGTTTTTGAAGTGTCTTTGTGTTTATACATTGTTAAAATTTAACTTCTTTGTTGGGCTAAAACAATAAAATGATCTTGAAAGTGTATCGTCTTTATCTCTAATCGATTGAAGTTTGTTACTTTGAAATTGAGAAGAGCATGTTTCTTGAATTGGGTTGTTGAATTCTTTAAAAAACTGACCAATTTGTTTGCATGTCGTTTCACTTATGCTTAGTAAATGGTTGAAATGAAACCATTTGAACTGTATTAGTGTTATGAATTGTTAGTTGTAAATTAAGAATAAAAGAACATTTCTTAGCATTTGTTGCTTTTGCAGTTGTTGAGACAGGATGAGTCACAGCTGGGTATGCTAATGAAGCCTAGGCGTCCTCGAGCTGTTGTTCTATGCCCGACGAGAGAGCTATCTGAGCAGGTACTGCAACGACTTTGGAATTTGGATCTTTCTCAATTTTTATGGGGCTCACCTTTGATATTGAGAATTTTATACATGTTCTGTAGGTTTTTCGTGTGGCAAAGTCTATTAGTCATCATGCACGATTCCGGTCTATTATGGTTAGTGGTGGTGGCAGGTTGAGACCACAGGAAGACTCTTTAAATAATCCCATTGATATGGTAGTTGGCACCCCTGGTAGGGTTCTTCAACATATTGAGGATGGGAATATGGTTTATGGTGACATAAAATACTTGGTGAGTACTTTTTTTTCAAGGAATTGGAAATTTCTTAAAATTATGAATGTGGATGTTTGGCTTCTATGTGAAGAACTAGTGATAAATTTGCTTGCATGAACTTCTGCTCGTTATGATAATTTTGCTGCAGTTCATGATGTTGTTTATCTTTTAGTAGGTCTTGGATGAGGCAGACACCATGTTTGATCGTGGCTTTGGTCCTGACATCCGCAAGTTTCTAGCCCCTTTAAAAAATCGTGCATCAAAACCTGATGGCCAAGGGTTTCAGACAATTTTGGTCACTGCAACAATGACAAAGGTATCTTAACTTAGATTATCAACTTACTGAATGTACAAAAACTTTTTATCTTCTGTGGATTGTCTGCATAAAGTTAAGGCTCAAATTTATGTTTTTATCCATTGTAATGAAATGGAATTTGCTTCTCCCCAATTTGGATATAAATCCAATTTTGCCTTCTATAGCTTTTAAAATTAGTTTATTTCTCTTCTGTCTGAGACTCATCCAAACTAGTAAGTCACATAATAATGTCATTGATGATAATATGACCTTTGCCCAGAAAACATTTTGTTTCTTATTACAGAATTGATACCCTTTTTCGTGTTTAAGTTGTGTCCTGATGGCCTATAAGCATTTGAAGTTGCTGACACTACCTCATGTTTTATTTCATTTAACATCTGTACTATGATAAGGTAGACATTATAATATATTAAGGATCATAGGTGAATTCCAAGGTTTTCTTTTTCTTGGTGTCAAAGATTGAATATATTGAAACCACTTCTGATATTTCTTACCGCTACGAGTTTTCAAATTTTATCTTTTCTTTTATAAGTAAGAACATCATTTTAGATCAACATAAAAAATTTGGAGATGGTTGAATTTCTAAATTTTACATGATCCTTCTCATGCAATTAATGGAAGTGGCAGTTTTGGTTTATAGCTTTCTTTGAAGGTTCCTGTGCATGCAGCCTATCAAGATCCAGATTCAGTTTGGTGACTTTTTTGTTTTAGTTGTTAGCTATAATTTAGTGAACTTTCTTCTGTGCAGATTTTGGCATTCAAGAAATTTGGATCTTTGACATTTTAGAGTTTTTGCAGGCAGTTCAAAAGCTGATTGATGAGGAATTTCAAGGAATACTTCATTTGCGCACATCAACATTGCATAAGAAGATAGCATCCGCACGCCATGATTTTCTAAAACTTTCTGGTTCTGAAAACAAGCTGGAAGCACTGTTGCAGGTTAACTGTTGTTCTGCTATGCTATACTGTCACAAAAGCATGTGCTGACATCCATGCAATGCATGCTTGTGTATTTCTTAATGTTATTGTCAATTAACCATATACTTCAGACGATGTGAAGGTATTTTTATCTGCTTCTAAATCTAAAGCAATACATGATAAAAGAAAGAATATGCCACAATTAAATATTCCTTTCCCTTTTTCTTAATTTACTGGCCCTTGGTGGAGCATCATGGTGTAGATTGGAGAACGTACCATTAAGGATCCACAAATGGGTCTGTTTGTCATGGGTTTAGAACAACTGGTGTCTCAAGATGATGGATCTATATGTAGGCCTCTTAACCTATAACTGGAGGACTGTGCTAGAGTGATGCTCCACTCAGACGGATATTAATTATAAACACAACTTTAACAGAACCTTTTAGTTTCTGCAAAATGATCCTTGGTTAAGCATCCTAAGCAGCAGTTGGAAAGCAAGGTCATTTATACTTTTTTTAGTAATGTTTTGGGTCACTCCAGTCCATATGTGTATGGCTTGAAATGTAGGTTCATGGGAACTTGTAGCCTTTATTGATTTTTGAAGTTATTGATGAGTTTGAGAATTGAACTGACCTCATTTTTGGTATGGTAGTTTAATTGCAAATTTTAGTAAATCCATTCAATTATTGGTTGATTGTTGTACTTCAGATTGTCTGCTAGAAGAGATATGTTAGATGAAAAAAGTTGAGTTGCTATGGGTTGAGCATTCTTACAAAATCAGGAAAATTAACTCATTTTATTCTGGTGAAGATAGGTTCTTGAGCCAAGTTTAGCAAAGGGAAACAGGATGATGGTGTTCTGTAACACATTGAATTCCAGCCGTGCTGTGGATCACTTTCTTGCTGAAAATCAGATCTCCACTGTCAACTATCATGGAGAAGTGCCAGCAGAACAAAGGTGAGACCATTAAAATTATTTTTTTCCTCGAAAAATATTATTTATCGGCACTCCACTTCATAGTGACATGCCAAAAACAGCATCTGTTATTCCCTGGATATCTTTCCACTTACAATTTGAAATGGGCATGCATTATGATAAATACCAGTGTTTTGAAAACCGGACTGGCACGGCCAGTCAATCGGTTAACCCATAGTTACATAATTCGCTATTTCCCCCCCATCACACTGCAAATTGGGTCATGCGTCCCAGAACGCGATTCGTTGGCATTCCAAAACCCGTTGGTATGGGTTCCAAATCGCTCAAACTGTAGTTCTAGCATAGTTTTCCTCATATAACAGTGTTAGTCAAAGAAAAGAGAGAAAGAAGTTTTGTTTAAAGAAAAGGAAAAGAAATACAGTATAGAAGAAGTTGGAGAGGAAGAAGAAAAGACGCACAAATAAGAAAAAAGTAAAGCAGATCTTGTTTTTTAAGGGAATTAGATCAGAGATTACCGATGGTATGTGTTCCAGATTGCTGTGGTGGTAATAGGTCTTGATTTTTAGGAAGGTAGGTTAGTGATGGTGTTTGAGACAGTAGTTATTATCTTTTATGGGAAATATGAAGTCGATAGAGTAGTAATTGCTTTCATTAAAAACGATGCAGTAATTGAAAAGAAAAACAATAATTAATGACTTAATGACTACTAGTATTAATTTATACAACTGATTATTTTTCACGAAGTCTTGTTCTAATTTATTGTTTTACTTTTAAATTTTAAAAAGTCTTATTCTAATTTGCTATTGAAAATGTTGGATATGTTGTTTTTTTTTTTCCAATCTTCTTGCTAATAAAATTAACATAGCAAATACTCAAATTCTTTTATATATATATATAAATTCTATGCATGAATATATTAGTGACCTGGATACATCTAATTCTCATACCGCAATCCAAAATGATGTACCAACTAAGCCTACCCCCCAAGTACCGCATTTTAAGGTAAGTGGTCTACCTCGTCCCCATCCTTGTACCACAACCCAAGACGTACCGCATTCTAGGTAACTATGGGTTAACCTGAGAATTGGACCACTTACCGGTTTTCAAATTTTTTTTAAGTTTATAATTATTATAACATGTACTATTTTAAATATTTTTTCATTTTTAAAGCTATTTTAATGATTTTTTTGAATTTTATTGATTATTAAATCAGTTAAATTGAATTGGTTTTATCGGTTGAACCAGTGGACTTGGGAACCAACCAGTTGACTAATCTAGTTTTAAAACATTGATAAAAATTACCTATTTTTACATACATCATTACCCACTTGCCTGTTTAGCAATGTTTTTAAACCATATCGAAAACCGAATCGGTCAACTGACCAATTTTTGGTTCATCCGGTTCAACCAATCTGATTCAATAAGATATATTTTTTAAAAATATATATATATATATAAATAATACTTAATCTGTAATATGATAAAGTAATGAAATCTATTTTTTAAAATTTAAATTTAGAGTAAAATAGTGTAATTTTTTAAAATTTTTAAATTTTTCACAAACAACATAGTTTTATATTAAACTGGTTTCCAGTTTTATCTGGTTTACTAATTTTTACTGGTTTTTTGAATAATTGGTTGTTAACACTAAACAGAACTGGACCACTGGCTGATTCCCAGTTTTGCCACTCTGGTCTGGTTCTGAAAACATTATTGTTTAGCATCAGAAGAAACCCTTGTTTGTTTTTTTACTTGCCAAAAACCATCTAAGTTACTTGTTTTTGTCAAAGAGACTTGCATTGAGGATATTGCCAAATCAGAAGTTCAGTCTTCGCACCTCGAAATTTGGGATGGGGAGGGGTGAGGAATGATTTCCTTTGGGAAGAGTATGATTAAACTACTGCTGTCATCTACAAAAGCATAAATGAATTCGTGTTTGTGCCATGCATGCCAGGCTTCCATGAAGACTTGTGGTATTGATTGTACATGCATACTTACAGTAACCCTGTCAAGATACTGGGGCATTGTCAATTACAGAATTGTCATTAGTTTTTTATCTCGCCTGATTAGGTTATATGAGTACCAATTTTCCCAGAAGGTCCCACTTCGTGCCAATATTTGCTGCTTGAGCTTGTGAGACTCCATATAAACCAGTGGCTTATGTCATTGTAAGAAATCACCTGTAGGCCCCAAGCTTTTAGTGAATGTAATGGCAATCTCTATGACATGTCAACTGATACTGATTATGCCATTTCTTTAAGATGACTGTTAGGGGATTTTCTTTTTTCGATAGATTTTGCCTTAATAGTTTTATATGATTGTGAATAGTGATACTTGATGGTAATGTTACAAAATATCTCTATTTCTGAGAGAGATTTGCTTTTTTTCTCTCATTTGAAGAATGAGTGCATGAGATACAGCTTCTCCCCTTTTCTTTCTTCAGTGATATTCACATTTTCTAAGAATTATGAGGGGGGGGGCGGGGGGGAAAAAGAGACAAAATACTTTTATGTGCTTGTAGGATGATACAACTAAAACTGCATGAAGGCGCTTAAGATATACATCATTTTAGTTATTTCTGCATATAGAAGAAGCAACTGTTTGGATGTGCTGTGCAGGCAAACTCAAGCTCAAGTTTGCCAGCCATATCCTTCAAGAGGCTGTGCGTGTATTTTTGTACTAGTGAATATAATTTGTTCTTATCAACTTTATTTTTTAATTAAAATTGAACCTCTACCAATTTATTTTATAAGTTGTCTTTTTCTATTCATTTTCTCCTTACTCCTTAGCCCCCACCTGTTCTAATTTGATATGCTTCTTTGTGCGCATGAATGTTCATTTTGGTACTTACCATTCAATTCCTCATAAAAACAGGGTTGAAAATCTTCAGAAGTTCAAGAGTGATGATGGAGATTGTCCCACTTTGGTCTGCACTGACTTGGCTGCTAGAGGGCTAGACTTGGATGTAGATCATGTTGTCATGTTTGATTTTCCCTTGAACTCTGTAAGTGACCTTTTTTTAACATTGATATTCTTTCAGTTTGGCATTCATTTGTTTTTCGCAGTTTCTTCTTCTGATATCTCCTTTTAGGTTTTAGCATTTGAAAGTTGTTTGCCAATTCTTTGGTAATTCTCTTGTAGTAGTATGGAACCAAATCCTTCCCAAATCCAATATGGGAGGGCACGGCTGCTTCTATTGCTTAGCCTGGCTATTGCAAGGGAAAGGAAAGACTAACATGCATCTTTTTTTCTTTAACCTCTTAGATTGACTACCTTCATCGCACGGGGAGAACTGCTCGCATGGGTGCAAAAGGTATTGATATGGTGCAACTTACTTCAGCTTAGTTTTTCAAATCGAATAAATGCTAAACCTATCTGTGCTAAGATCAATCTGTATCATACAAGAAAGTCTGAAAAGGAAATATACTAAAAGTCAATCGTCAGTTGAGTCAAACCTACTGCAATCTCAATTAAATGTTTGTGCATTTTTTTTTTGGAACTTGACAATGTGAAACCTATTATGCAATTTTTGGCATGTGATACCATATCATGTTCTCCTCACAAAATTTGATGCTGATAAAGAAAATTGTAATGGTTGGAGGTTTGTTTTACCTCTTCATTTTTGCAGGCAAAGTGACAAGCTTGGTGGCCAAAAAGGACGTGCCATTGGCCACCCGAATTGAGGAGGCAATAAAGAAGAATGAGAGCTTGGAATCCCTTACTGCAGATAATGTTCGGAGGGATATTGCCAGGGCTAAAATAACCAAACAGAAGGCAAAGAGTGTGAAACTGATCAAACAATCCAATCAGAAAAACAAGATTAAGGCTGCAACATCAGTATCTTCTAGCAGCCACATCAAGGCTGGACCTTCAGTAAATAAATCTGGAAAAACATCTTCTCTATCGAAGTCTGGAAAAGCTGTTAAAGTTGCTAAGACAATGAAGTCTTCCAGTAAAACATCTGTAGGTGCGAGCAAGAAAATCGGGAGTAAAAAGTCTGTCTCTGTCAAATCTACAGCTTCAAAGTTAACAGTAGTACCACTTAGAGGTCGCTCATCATCCAGAAAGAATGAATCATTCAGGTCCAGTTGATAATTATTAAAATAATTTACATATGCTAGAAAATGCTTTTTGTTTATGTTTTTTGCAGTATTAGCATCTGCAGTGTTTTATGTGATAAATAATGTTAATCTTGTTCTTTGGCCAGATTGGCTGAGTCTTTACCCTTTAGATTTGGAAATTCTACCATTATAGATTTGTAATGTTGAAAATGCAAGCAACCATGAAAACATAAAATGAAATTACTAAATTACTTCTTTTAGAAAACCGTCACTCGATGGAGGATGTCTATAGTTCTTGTAAATTAACCTGAAGTCAATTTATGTGAAGATTACAAACATCTGAAACAACTGCCAACATCAGAACAGTATCTCTACCATCCAATTTATGAAGACCATCGTGTTCTTAATCACTTCCAGGTGAGCAAGGGGCGGGGGTTTTTTGCAGGGGTAACAATATTTCCATCAGAGTCATAAATGATGACTCCTGAAAAGTCAGGTAGCTGGCACTTCCCACCCATGAGTATGTTCTTCTGCCAGACTGGAACTGCTTGCAGTTGCTGTCCACTAAACATAAGTTCATCATTATTGCTAACATGAATATCATGAACTGTGTTCAGCATCACAGCTTCAGGATTGAGTTGTATAACTGGATTGTGGTCTGAGCAAGCACGGGAAGCACCCCAGCGACGCCATTTACGTGTGTGTGAAGTGCACATAAACAAGGCAAAGGCACACAAGAGAAGGATCATAGCAGCCATATGCTTAGTGGTATTTGTGTAGTAAGGTGAAGTTGGAGAGCCATAGGAAAAGTGGTATTAGTTCGATATGTGTATGGAAGTACGGATATATAATCTCATGTTTGCAAATTGGGGTTGTTGCATTTGGAGGATTCGTTAAAGAGTTTGGATTGAGATAATTGAGTATGTGGTTTTGGTGACCTTTTGACCTATATTTCTATTTCTATGATAATATAACAATTCTCTTTAGTTATAGTTTATAGTTTTTCTCTAAACAGAAATTGTGTCGGACAATTTTTTATCATGTGTTAAATTATTAATTTATTTTATTAAATTTTTAAAACTAACACATTATCTTTAAAATTTTAACTCAAGTAAAAATCAATTCAAAATAGAATAACAACTTTATACCATATGAATTCATATTAAAAAAATTATTTTAAAATAAAAAAATATTTCATAATCAATTAAAGATAATAAAAATTTTATTATCACACTACCGTTAAAAGGGCACAGCCACGGGCCATGATTGCCAAGACCAACATTACTGAAACCAAAGCCCAAGCACTCACGAAAAGGGTCCTAATGCACCTGAGCTAACACACTATTCGACTGGTCCAACCCATTTATACTCCTGAAAAATGGGAGCTGGGATTTAATGGTTTAAACCCTTCTGCTTCCTTGCGCTGTCTGTGTCTCATTCCTCAAGGATTGAATTCGATTTTGAATAGCAAAAATGCATAAACGATCACAAATTTCTTTATTGAACTTGATTTTGAGACACGCTGTTCCCCGTTCTTGGGAACCCATATACTCATTTCCGCTCGAATCGCTCACACCGATTCCAACTCGTCTAGTTCCAAACTTACTGAGTCCTAAATTTCTCCACTCGTCAACCTCAAATCTCTACACTTTCGTCGACCCACTTCGCCAAAGCCTCCACTTTTGTTCCCCGAATTACAGAACTCGGACGAAACACAGTATTGAGTCGGGGGTTGACTCGGATCCCGAGTTGGATGTAAACAAAGAAGTGGACATGATAAACCTCAAGTTTGCAGAAGCAAGAGAGGAGATAGAGATGGCAATGGAGTCAAAAGAGACCGTGTACTTCAATGAGGAGGCTGAGTGCGCACGTGCTGCGGTGAAAGAAGTGCTGGACATGTTTGAGGGGCTATTGGGGAAGTTGCCTGACAGCGAAAGGGCAGCTCTGCAAAGGTCAATGGGGCTTAAGATTGAGCAGTTGAAGGCTGAGCTTCAACAGTTAGATGATTAATGAGGTTGGTCATAATGGGTTTTTACCTCAATTTCGTTTGTTACATTCACTTTGTCACGGTTTAATTTGATGTGCAGTCACATGTCCCGCTGGAGCTTGTCGAGCATTATTCATTTTGAATGTCATAGGTGTTTTTTTTTTTTTGGGCGAATGGATAGATAACATTAGTGAAATGGAGAGGTTATGAATAATGCATTTGGAGTTTTTTTCTTGAGGTTTATTATTAATCATAGAAAGTTATTACCTTTCTGATAAAAGGATTTTGTTTTGCTGTTGCCTTCTGGTTTTTCAATCCAGTATATTACACTGATAATGGGCATGTATTTTCTAAATGTGGGGTTTCTTTGATTGATTGATGGATTGGTGCTCGTTTAGTTTTGCATTCCTAATTGTATTTTTTTTTGAGCAAAATAAGTTGAAAAACAAAAATGCTGTGAGATATCTTCTATGAGGAGCTAACTATTGAGCATGCTGTTATCACTATTAGAAAAATCTTGGTAGCTTCTTGTACTCTTGCAACAGGTTGCATGTGTAATACACTTTGTGGTTCATTGACTATGACCAAGTTTATGGGAAGTGAAACAACATATTATGTGATTTAATATTGTGAATCTGAATTATATATATCTCTAAAAATATAAGTCCACTTCATTGAAGTCTTATGATGCCTTCTCCAAAATTTGAAGGACTGATTTGCATAATCACTAGAAACTGACTTGCTATTTTCTAATCCTATGGTAGAATACTGGTAATCTATGCCCATCTCTTGTACTTCTTTGTCCAAGTCGTCTTCTTATCACAGATATAAAACCTTTTGGCAACACGATCCATATTGTGGAGAAGACATAATTTCCTGGAAGAGGGTCCAGATTCTGTTGCTATTGTAGGCTAGTAGCCAAAGGAAGATTTAATGTTGTGGTAGGCAATTAGACCATTAGAATTATACTGCAAGTTATGCCAAAAGAGAGTAGACTATGTTGGAGAAGCCCATACTCCATGGCTCTTTCTCTCACAGCCCCTGACTTTCCCCTTCGAGTTGATAGAAGTATTAGGAATACATTCAACTATCCTCTGCCTCATACATTTTAAGCTATGAATTTTTTAAGGCAAATTATGGAATTCCAAATTGCATCTTTGAGGAGATTCAGTTGGAATACTCGGTAGAAGTAAAGATAATTATTTTGATGATGGACATTTGAAACCTGTCACTTTTTAACAAGCTACCAATGTTAAGATTAAAAAATCACACATTGGAAATGTACACAAAAGTATAAGGTATATAATAGTTTAGGTTTAGCTATCTAATTGGTTAGTTCCAACTTTTTAGCAATGGTTAACCCAAACTCATTTAAATCCATTCATTTTTGGGCTTAACGTCTACTCAATTTCTGTCACCCCCACTCTTTCAAATTCAATTTCTTCAAAGTTCTTATATAGTATCAAAGCAAGTCTAGTCCGGTTTAAGTTCTGTTTATTACCTGGTTTTCCATCTGGATGTCCATAGTATTAGCGGTTTGGTCCGCTATTGTCACTGCATTTGATTTAGTTTCAATTTCAGGGGGGAGAAAGTTCAATTTCAAGTGGTTAACTAAGTCATTGTCACTTAAACGAAAGTGTTCAGAATAAAAAATCTTACATTGGAAATGTACACAAGGGTATATAATGATTTGGGTTTAGCTACCTAATTGGTTAGTTCTAACTTTTTAGCAATAGTTAACTCAAACTCATTTAAATCTATTCATTCTCGAGTTTAACCTCTGCTCAGTTTTTGTCATCTCCACTCTTTCAAATTCAATTTCTTCAAATTTCTTAATAACCAGAAAATGAGTGGCTTTTTCCTCAGATGGCATGAATCCACAATACGATTTTATATTCCCATGTGTTAGTTTTTTCTCTCAAATTGCTGGTGCTGTACCTTCATCAATCATTCTATAGTACCGGGGTCTTCTCTATGATGTCTTTCTCAATTCTGTTGTTCTGAGTTTCACTTTACCCCAGTGCACCTTGTCTAGACACATAACAGACGCCTATGGTGAAAAATAAGAACTTGGCTATGATTTACCAATTGGAGGTAAAACTAATGAAAGATGGATTGTGTTTGTGTTGGAGATGGATATTTAAATTGCACCTGCACCTAATTCTGACCAACATACAAAAAGTTGTCCTTTAGAATGATGAAAGATTTACCAAATAAGTAGTTTGGAGTTGCCATGGGGAAATTTGGCTCTTATTACTTATGCATGTATTTCTCTTCAATGAAGTCGAGCAAGCCAACAAACAACTTTCACTATCATGTTTCCTTTTTGCCTATGCTAGAAATAATTTACAGTTTCATCATTTGCTTGATTGAAGCAGATTTCTTTAGTTTTTTCTAGAATATGCAGTCATGTAATGAGCAGCCTTCTTTTGTAGTAGAATACTTGGTCAGTATGAGAACTTTATCCATAGGTTGTAATTCTTTATTTAGAAATGCATTTGATGTTGAATTTTACCCCAGTATGGAGAATTCTTAGTGATTGCTACTTAAGATAGGGATGTAGATCAGATGTGATGCTCGGTCTATAATAGAGTTCATGATTTCGTGAATGTTGAGAAGTTACATCATAAATTTGGTAGATTAGTGTTGTTTGTTAATAGTGAATTCTAGTTTGGATGAAAAACTGCGGTTAAAAGTCTTCGTTTGCACTGGAATAAAATAGGTCAGGTAGTACCCGGTAAAAAGATCTTCCTGAGACTTTTGGCGTGCAATCAGGACTAGCAAACCATACAAGAAAACTAGCATTTAGGTCTCATACCATTCAAGATAATTCGTCCGTTGACACTGAAGCAACTTGATTAAACTTGAGCCCATCATGTACCTTATACTGCTTTTTGATATTGTGACTGGGAATTGATGTTTAACCCTTTTATTCTCGAAATTTGCAGAGGAGAGAGATTATAGAACTTTATTTGTAAGTGAGAAAGGACCATTCTTGAAATTCAACAGGAAAAAATTTGTTAAGGATAGATTGGTACGGCAACTTTATGATTTATGTGATTCATCTCTTCAAGTTAGATTGAGGCATAATTGAGTAAAGTTGTTAAAAGTCAAATCCTAGAGTTTAGATCATCTGAATGCTAAGTCCTCGACTGTCATGCCAGGAGATCACTGGCACAAAACACCAGACTCATGAACGATAAGGGCATTCACCTGTTACCTTTTGGTCACTCACTAGCAGTTTCACTTTGTAAAACTGAATGATGATACAATATGGCACTTTAGGAGCATATGGCAACAAGCTATTGATGTCTTTCCAATAATGAATAATTGTAACCTTCTTAACTCTACATTCCCAGTGGTAGTGGATTGAATGTAGAGCTTCTTTTTGAGTGCATGGATACTTGGCAACAAGTCAGGTGAGTAATTAGGTTTGTTGTAGTCTTAACATGGGTGCTTTTGAGCATCTCATATGCCGTCTCTCAGGCAGCTACTTGATTGTCTTTGGTTTTTTCTATTTTCTTCTGGAAATGACTTTTTTAATAAAAACCAAGAGATCTTAAAACCCAAATAAAGAATCATTTGTATTTGATGAGATTTAAAATAAAGAGGATCATTAAGAATCCCTAGAGATTGATGGGTGTGTTAAGGTGCATTTCTAATGAGGTAAAATGGTGTTTTGCTTGCTAGTTTTCTGAAAGTTTCCAGCTTTTGTGCTTTTGTTTAGTGTCTTATGTTGTATTCTTTTAATAAAATATGATTTGATTGCGTAAGGTACGCACAAGCCAAATGATGCAACCAAGAAACGTATGTAAAAAAGACAATTTGAATTTAGTATGTGGTTGGCTTTACGTGGTTTTCCCCTGTTATGCAAAGTGGATTCATTGGGTTAGTACTAAAAAGCATAAAAAGAAATGCAAATCAAAATGAAGCCTTTTGAACAGCGTAGATCATTTTATTTTTGTTATATGTTATGATTCCTTGATAATTTTATTTGAACGGGATTTTCCAATTGGTATTAGAGATAACTAATTAATTAATATATAGGGAAAAGAAAATTTTGAAAAAGAAATTATAACAAGAAGAAAGAATGGAAAATAAGGCCAATGTGTGGACATAAGCAAATGGAATGTTGAGGCTTTTATGGGGGACAAGCTCAGTGGAGTTAAAGCAAAATCCACTAGGAAACTGAGTTCACAAGCTTAATGACTCAACTTTAAGAATATGTTTATTTTTTGTTTCATTAACGCCTTCCAAGTAACATCAGTTCCTGAATATTGCATTCTTGCTATAAGCTTTCCTCTGAAGAGAATACCATTGAAGTAATGAAACCAGAATTGAATCATTGGCAATTAATTGATTTGCTTGCCCCTTATTTAGATTCAAAATCCAATATATCTTGACTAGGAATAGACCCGAGACGTGACTTAAGAGACAGTAGTTGCTAAAAATGCGACGGTGGAATTTGATAGAGGACATATTCCCATGTGGTGGGCATGGGGTGTCTCTAGCTTTTGCTCTTTGGAGCTTCTCTGTAGGGTCACCGACCCATTGTGCAGGCCCCAATGTAAATACAAGATGAATGTGATTTGCCTTATTTTTCCCTCTTTTTGGATTGCTTCAAGGCATGATACCTGGGACTATAAAAGATTGACCAGATTTCTGACCACCAAAGAAACAAAAGAGAGACGCTTATTGGATTAGTCATACACCTTTGCATTTCTTTATTGATGTTTCAACAAGGTATTACCATGTTAAGGCACTACACTTTTAAGATTGATTATTAGATTAGATTGGTTTGTCATTTTATTAATTATAACATAAAGAAAAGGATGGTGTGGGGATGTTGAAGCATTGAGTTGGTGATTATATCTTATTAGATTTCCTTTTTGACCAGAACTTGTGACATATTAAAAAAAGGGATATAGAATGGACCCGGTAGAAAAATGAGACGGGGGAGCAAATCCATTGCCTGTTGAGGCGTGAGGGGAGAGGAAAGGAAGCATGGCTTGTTTCTGTCTGTCCGCTTTTATCCTGCATCAGACCCTACATGCAATATCTGTCTGGGGGAGCTGCCTTCATTTCTGAATTTAGCAGAAACTCCACTTGACAGTTGTGTTAATGGACTCGAATATTTTTATTTTATTTTTTTGTTTTTATTTATTTGAAATTGAGAAATGAGCTAAAAGTCCATACATAAACCCACAAGCTGCCCAACATTTTGAACATCATTGAATGTTCATATGATTCTAAAGATCTTTCTCCATTTGCTTGTGTCTAGTCTAAATTTCACTGTTATGATTCTGCTTTATTCTTAACTGCAATGACCAAAACGCTATCATCCAGAATTCAAGCTGAATATTTGGGAGGCTTGAAAAGTTGGATCTAGGAGTAAATGATAAACTGTATTGAAATGATAAAAATTTTAAATTACCAAAATGTACTGAAAAGCTGCCCAGTATTCAGGAATTTTGAATGGCAAAATCTCAAGGGAAAAAAGGGAAATGCAAGGGGAGTAGAACTTCAAGCCAAAAAAAAAAAAATTCATAATGATGAAGAAAAAGCAAAGCATGAAGCAATACATCCAAATTGCTGTCCTACAACTGTACAAGATACCCAAGACTACCATCTAATCCAGCAATAACTCTTTTTCCTTCTTGGGATAGAAAATAGGAATCAATCATTGATGTCCTTAGAAGGAAGCAAAATACAAGAGCAAAAAACAAAAGAACTTATTTCAGCTTTGGTGTGATGACTGTTTTATTAGAGGTTGGGAGGTCTTTCCCCATTCTTCCGGTGGGCTCTTCACCTCCATTAACAATGCCACCACTTCTTTCATGGTGGGTCGCTCTGCCGGCGAAGAGTTCACACAGAACATGGCAATGCCTAGTGTTTGAAGCATTTCCTGCACCATCTGGTCTGGAAAAGCTTGAAGCTTTGCATCTAGTATTGAAACAGCTGGTTCAAAACTTCCCATCTTTTTCTTCACCCATTCAACTATGTGCATCCCATCTCTAATCTGAGGTTCTATAGCACTGCGACCGCTCAGAATCTCTAGCAACACCACTCCATAACTATACACATCACTCTTTTCTGTTATGTTCATGGTGTATCCATATTCTGCAATAGCCAATGAAAACTTATTAGAAATGTAACTAATAATTAAATGAATCACTTAATCAAACTTGGCACCTAGAGGAAGATCAAGAAAACTTGCCTGGAGCAATATAACCATATGATCCGGCTACTCTGGATATTGCTTGATGATAATTTGGAGAGTTCATCAGTTTAGCTAGGCCAAAGTCTGCTAAATAAGCCTCAAATTTGGAGTCTAGAAGTATGTTATTGCACTTGACATCTCTGTGAAGAATTGCTGGCACACAATCATGATGTAGATAAGCTAGACCTTGAGCTGATCCTACTGCAATCTTGTACCTTGTTTCCCAATCCAAATTTCTATTCCCCTGCAACAGCTGTTGTAGATTACTCTTTGGAATGTAGTTGTAGAGGAGTAGCTTGACACTCCTGTTAGAACAATAGCCTAATAGCTTCACAATATTCCTATGTCGAATGTGTCCAAGAATTTGAATTTCTGCTGCAAACGAATCCACTGGTTCTTCATCATCTTGTTTTGCTTTCCAAAGCTTTTTTACTGCAATCAGCTCCCCATTGGGCATTTCGGCCTTGTAGACGACTCCAGAACAGCCTTTCCCAATCACATTTTCATCTCTCAAACAATCCAAGATGTTGTCAATGGTGAAGTTTAGTTTTTGGAATGGGATAAAAGTCCATGGATAAGAGAAATCTTCAGCCCCCAATGTAGAGGTTGACGCTCCTGAAGATTTATCCACTACATAACTATGGTTTCGAGAGACTAAAATCCATGAAGCAAGAACTGCCATGGTCACTGAAGCCAGAATCACAGAAATTAATGCTACAGTCTTAGCAGATTTTAATCCATTTCTTCTGATAAGTATTGATGAACAGGTAGATCCATCAGTGGATTCACAAAGATTTGGATTTTGAAGATACGAATTTGAGGACAGAGTTCTAAAGAATGGTGTTACAGGAATAGGACCCGAAAAGTTGTTGCAGGAGATATTAAGGGAAGTGAGGCTAGTAAGGGAACCAAGAACCTTAATTTTCCCATTAAGGAAATTGTGAGAAAGATCAATTGATTGTAACTGAGTTAAACTGGACATCGAGTCAGGGAGTTCTCCAGTAAATGCATTTAAGCTTAAATCCAAACTGATGGTTAAGCTAGTGACATAACCAATTTCAGGTGGGATTGGACCAGAGAGGCTGTTGTAGCTCAAATCAAGCAGTGTTAGTTTCTGCAAGTTCCGAATGGATTTGGGGATTGATCCTGATAGCAGATTGTTGTTGAGAATCAGCTTGTTCAAGTAACTGAAGTTTCCAAAACTCCATGGAATTTTACCCGTGAAGCCGTTTCTGCTAAGATCAAGCTGCTCCAAATTGACTAGCTCTCCTAGCTGAGATGGTAACTCTCCCGTAAAATGGTTGTTGTGCACATCCAAGAGCTCAAGAACTGTGATGTTGGCGATCTCAATCGGAAGAGCACCAGAGAAATGATTCATGTACAAGTCAAGAAAGACCAAATTCTGCAACTGGCCTATCTCTTTAGGAATCTGACCAGAAAGTTGGTTCTCTCCTAGCCTCAATCTCACCAAGGACTGACAATTGGCAACACTTTGCGGCAACCCTCCTGATAATGAATTTCCTAGAAGCAGAAGCTTGCTCAATTTCTTCAAACTGAAAATCTCATCTGGGATTGTTCCTGTGAGCTTGTTTCTTGAAAGATCAAGTGCAGATAATTCAGTACAGTTACCAAAAGAGACTGGTATGGTACCAGACACTGAGTTACCCCACAAGAAGAAATTCTGCAAATATTTCAAATTCCCAACCTGCCATGGAATATCACCAGATAATTGATTCTTGTCAAGCTGAAGAGCTGTTAGACTTGTACAATTACTCAATTGCCATGGAATCAAACCAGTTAGTGAATTATCAGACAGGTGAAGCTGCTCAAGAACCACTAACTTCCCTAAATCACTGGGAATTTCTCTGCAAAGATCATTAGCAGAAGCATCAAGCACAACAAGAGATGAACAGTTTGAAAGCTCAGCTGGGATAGGTCCAGAAAGTGCATTGCCCCATAGAAGCAAGCTAGTAAGTTTCTGCAACTTACCCAGTTGAGGAGGGATAAAGCCAGTGAGCTTATTCATATGCAAATACAAATTCCTCAACTCTGAACATAATCCAAGCTCAGGTGGTATGGAACCGAATACCTCTGTATCATAAAGAGCTAAAGTTTGAAGATTGATCAAGTTCCCAAATGTAGGTGGTATTACACCTGAAAGTCCGGTTGCAGCAGCACCAAATGTGGTAAGATTGGTTAATAGTCCAAATTGTGGTGGTATCTCTCCTGTTAGATAAGGATTTCCACCAACTCTAAATTGCTGAAGAGAGATTAAAGAACCTAATTGGGATGGGATTGAGCTATTGAGGAGATTGTCTTGCAAGCAAAAAACTTGTAAAGAAGCAAGATTTGCTAGCTGTGGAGGTATTCTACCAGATAATCTATTGGAATTCAAGTAAAGGAACTGAAGTGACGAAAGGAGACCGAGTTCTTGTGGAATAGGACCTGAAAGAGAGTTAGAGGAGAGGTCTAATAGCCGAAGGTCCGTAAATTGGCCAAAGGAAGGAGGGATTGAACCAGAGATATTGGTTGAAGAAAGATTGAGAAGTTGCAGATAAATAAGAGAAGAGAGCTGTGAAGGAAGTGAAGAAAGATTGAAGAACGTGTTAGGTAAGGAAAGGGAAATGACTCTATCTTGTGGAGAACAAATGATACCCTGCCAAGAACAGGGCGTTGGGCTTGATGGGTTCCATGAGGAGAGCACTGAAGAGGATGATTTTGCAGATGGATCAGCAACTGATATAAGAGAAAGTAGCGCTTGACCATCAGGAGATAGAGAAGCAACAAAAGGTACATTCTTCGCCATTGTTAGCACCAACAAGATCAAGCACAGGAAGAAAGAATAGTTCGGCTTTAGCTTCTCCATTTTTGGGCTAAATGACTAGGAAAAGAAAGAAAAAAAAATTTGGCTACTGGAATTGGGTAAGGATGAAGTAGTCAAGGGAGTAACGATGGTGAAGAAAGTGTAATCGAGGAGACAACATCCATGTGGCAGAGGTATTTTGTGCAGAGAGAGGAATGCTCGAGTTTTACACTAAAGAGTTGAAACCATGCATGTGAGTACAATACAAAAGACTAGCATTCAAATCTGTCGTACTGGCAGAAGAATATATAATCCAACACTCCTAATACTGATACTTAGCGGTTAAAGAACGTTACCAGAATAATAAAGACCCTGCTTCCATTAATGGCATCAAAGCTGGTGGCTGCTTCCTATTGGTGGTGCTGAGCTGATATAAAGATGAGCTGGTATAACTTTGGTATGTATTAAACCAAGTAAAAGCTTTCAACTTTTTAACTCCAAACTATACTACTGCTCATTTTAGCAGTGGTGGCCATGCATAGAATGTCAAATGGTTTCTGGGTTTTGGATGGTGTTTGCTGCGGCTGCGGTGGTGTTCCAGTGGATAATGGCTAAGCTTTGAGTTTGGTGCTTTCTGCCGCCTGCTGCTGCTAATATAGGCTTTGAAAATGAATGCTTTTCTGCCACCATTTGAAATTATTAGTTAATTAATATACTTATTTTCGTGCAATTAAATTGGGCGCCCATTGGTTCTTTTTATTGATAGTCCATATTACCCTTGCTATCGAAACAGAAGGTGATTGAGCATTTTGTTATGAGGTGGGGGGTAGTATTGAACTTTCGAAGATGTTGGATGCCTGGTTGCCTGCTTTAACCCAGATGTACACGTTTCAATATCAGGGATGCTTAAGTGGAGCGGGACCACCATCCTGCGGACAGCGTTACTGACATGACAAAATGGGAAGGTGGCAATTAGCCCCAACATATATGATTATCATCCTGCATATACAAGCTCGCCCAAAAAAATATATATATATATTCTTCATCAATATATATATATATATATATATATATATATATATCACTGGTCAAGTTTGAGATTTAAAAATCATTATATTCAATTTAAAAAGAATTCACATGCCTTATGTATATGTGCATGTTTATATTCAATATTAGTATTGGATTTAATTAATAAGTTATACATCACATATCAAGTTGTATGCATTAGACTATAATATCAAAGAAATTACTTAATGAAGTTGTTAAATATATAAATCACAATGTCAATTAGGTTTAGTTTAATGTACCTTTATTCTTTTTAATAGTATGAGAGTGAAATTTTGTATTCGATTCCTCATTTATTATATTAATTGAAGATTTTATCTTTTTAATAAAATTATTACATATTTATATTCGAAATGTTGATTCAGCTATTAAATTATAATGAACAAAATAAATATGTAGACTAACACTTTGTGAGAAAAATATGAGAATAAATATTGTTTTATGAAATAATTTTTATTATTTATTATGATGAATGCAAAGTAATTTGCTTGTATGACTTTTTTTTTTTTTTGGTTTACACTACTTAATATCAAAAAAGTCATTTTGAATTCTGATTAATTCGGTTTTGAGTTAAGTGAGACTTCAAAGAGAAGAAAACTCTTTCATATCAGTCTTTTTCCATTCACAATACTTGAATCCAAAATTTTATCTAAAAGAACTGAGCTCTTTACTACTTAGATCAACTAACATTGATTATACGATGGTATCTTATATTGAAATGTTATATTGAAATAAAGTCTAAGTTGTAAATATTTTGGTATAAATATAAATGTATCAAAAAATTTCTCAAAAACAATATGCTTATAAGTATCAAATTCACATGCAAAGCAACAAAACACCCCCACACATGAGTTAAATACTAATCCTAATCCTAATCCTAATCCTCCACCAAGTGAAGCAAAAGATATGGAAATTTCAAGCAAGTAGGCGAGGCTTCAAAGTCTATATATCCATCTAGTAATAAACTCCACAAATGCCTCCTAGGGAAGTGAGGAGAGTTTGATGACAACAGGAGTGAGGCAGCTTAGGAGATTGTGAAAGGTGAAAATGGATTGGAGTAAGCAACCAATTTCAATGTCTTTTTCCATACATTACATTATACAAATGCTTAGCTCGCTTTATGCATATAGCCTGAAACGTGGGCTGTGCTTATTTTAAAAGGCGAAGGATTTAAGGGTGGCGTGGATTTAGAGACAGTCTAATTGGAGCATGTACTTATTTATTTAAAGCAAATTATTTTTTCACTGTGGTGTGGTGAAATTAAGCAAGGATAAGGCTGATTTTGGTTTTACCGAGGAGGAAGAGAGGGAGAGGATAGTGGGTTTGTTTTGGGAGTAGGACCGAAGTTGTATATATAAATCTACTACTAAACAAACATAGTCTTATCATATACTATTACTATTACATAAATGGGTTTAATTTGGATTATGTTAGGGCATAATTTACGATTAGGGTTACTCTCTACCCTTTGGATTTTGACCAAATAGCCGCACACACACCTCTTGTTAGTGGCAAAATATGTGATGGGTTTACCATGTTTATGAAAAGAAAAAAACTATATTTTGTATTAATGTTGATTGATTATTGAAGAATTAGGTCATTATTATCGTAATAAAAATTGAAGGGTACATTTGTGAAAATAAAATCATAAAGACGGTATAGAATGTGAAGGAAGAAGTTATAAAATCAATGTTTTCTTAATTAACAACAAGATAAAAATGGATGAGCAAAGCCGTAGTTACTGTACTATGCTTTGATTGCTTCAAGTCAAAACAGTTAATAATTGGACTCGCTTACCCATTAAAACCCATATTTTCTATGGCCTATATTTATTATATTAACCAGTGCAATATGATTCCCAATGCCCCTCCTTCCCCACCCCCCATCCCAAAAATCAAATAAAATACACCTGATTTAGGTTTTCTTTGTTTTATATAGAAAAAGAGGTGGAAAACACTTGTTTACACAAAATAACTTGTCAGAAGAACATGTTTTTAAAAATACCTTGTATCATTTGATTCTTATTAGGGTAATTACTTAAATTCTTCATAGAATTTGGGTAAAAGTTTTTTCCATTTTATTTGAAAGAAATATTTTTTAAATGGATAAAAAATTATTCTTATATGATGTAAAAATCTTATTTTAAGCTTATTTTTATTTGAATTTAGATTTATATTGATGTAAGATCTGAAAAATTAACCCAATGTGATAGAGGAGTTATTTGACTTTTGTCCTGCCCAAAATTAAGAGCTCTGCATCTTGATTAATTAACATATTTGTTGTGGTTAATGGTCCTTATCTCGTAAAATTTGAAGTACTAAACATTCTAATTATGTCTAAAAAATAAGATAATAGTGTAAATGTATTATAGTTATATAGTATAGTTATACATGAATCAAAATGTATATATATAAAAATGCAGTCCTCTTTAATGCAACAGGTTAATGCATTTTATATAGTGTTTGAAGTTATATTCATATATTTGTATAATTAATAACGAAAGATGACATAGTGAATCAGGTTAACAATTATTATTGTATTTGTTTTATTTTTTGATGATTTGCATATTTTTTCAGTCATAATTAATTTAACATATTATCATAATAAGTGCTATCATAATTTTTAGAATGATCCTGGAGTGTTTGGATTGAAGGTGGATTTGCTATCATATGAGCAACAAATATTCGATCATATTAATGATGATTAAAAATTTTAGAGAAGGTTAAAATCAATGTAAAATTTTTGATGCATAATCAAGGAAGTCAATAATGTAAAAATTAATTTAAAGAAAAAAGTAAATAACACCCAAAAAATTAAAGATTTAAAGATTTTAAAATTAAGTACAAAGATTGATAATTTGAACACATATTAGAGTAAGAAATCACGAGTCAAAGACATTTATTAGAGTGTAATTCAAATTTCTTATAAAATCTAAAAAAAGATTTTCCTGATTTATTTAGAAAAAATATTTATTAAGTGAATGGAAGATTATTTTATATATAATGTAAGGCTTCTATTTTAGAGTTATTATTAATTGAGTTTAGATTTATAATGGAGAAAGCTAACTTAGTAAACAAGAATATTATAGAAAGAATTATTTGATTTTTGGCCATTGATGTAAGGAATTTTTGCCCAAAATTAGGAACTTTTCTCATTGTTGAATTAAGACATATGCCCTATTTTAGTTGATAGTCATTGTTTTATGAAAGTTAAATGAAAGTTTAAAATAGCAAATAATATAGTTATATGCCTAGAAGAAAATAGAAGCGACAAATTCTTTTATTTGTTATAAGTAGTATGAATGTGTAATAGTTGTACGGTATCATAATAATATATAAGTCAAAATTTATTACATATTTTCAAAATTGTATATGTGAGTAGTCTCTTAAGTGTAATAGGGTTAATGCACTTAAGTGTTTTAAGTTTGTTGATATATATTTTTTTTATGATTGATAATACCCATAGATGTAACTCTATTATAAAAGATACAATAGATCTACTATCTATATATAGTCTAACTAGATTTGGATAATTTATTAAAGAAGATAAAATAAAAATATACAAAAACTCTAAATCTCAAAAATAAAGCTTAATAAACTCAAAAAAATTAGTAGATTTAGATTTTACTCAAGAAAATAAATAACAAAACAGAAAAAAAATCAAAAGAGTAAAAATTATTTAATTAGGGTGAATCACGTAAAATATTATTATTGTTATGTGTTTATTTCATTTTTTGATGATTTATATATTTCTGCTGTTACTATAAATACAACATAAATGCATAATAATTATAATATTAAAGCTTAAATGAAGACTAGCATTGTATTTCCTTCAATAATAAAGCAAGAAAGTACATGCACTTATTAAAATTTCTCGTGTATATATATATAAGAATTAAGAAAACATTATGTACAAAAATGATAATTGTAGTCGTCACAGTTGTAAGAAAATGCAAAGTAGAGAGATTGATAATGGTCAGCATCATAATTCCACGAATTAGAATGATTAGGATATGCTTTAATCAGTGATCTCATGTGTCTGACGGCTCTAATCAAAAGTTAAAAAATGTTGCTTCGACCTCTCCCCCTCCAAATTGTTATACCATGCACTCTGCACCATGATACTTAGTGGTTCAAAGCGTCTAAAAATAGGTCAGCACATTTAAAATCGTGCGGAGATCAAATTTCTATACTTCACAATTTTTTTTTATTTTCACATTTTATTGTTCTTTTCTCTTTATTACTCTAATTAGAATAAATTGATTCAATATTCAGGTACTTCAATTCAAATTTTTTATTATTATTTACTTTGATTTGATTTAATTTTTAAAATTTCATTTTTATATAAAAATTAAATAAATTTTATTTTTAATTTTGAAAAAGAAGTTTTATGTTTTTTATGGACAACCGAATTCATGTATGATAACGTGAAAAAGTAATGAATATGAATATCATATATAATAAACATTATGCATCAAAATAATAAATATTTTGATAATAATCAATGAATACAAACAAACTAATAAAAAAATTACATTATAATTAATCACAATTTCCAAATTTTACGGTGGAGAAGAAATAATTGAAAATATAGTACTTTGCAATAAACATGAAACTTTCTGAAAAAGATGCTTATATGTTTTTAATTAACAAATCAACTTATGTATAATATTACGTGAAAAAATAATGAACATAAATATTATAGATGATGAACATTGTTCATATAAATAATGAATATTTTTGTAATAATCAATAAAAATGAATAAAAATTATACCATAATGAATCACAATTTCAAGATTTTGCATTTGAAAATGAATACTTGCAGAAATTTTGTGCCAAAATGAATCATAATCGAAAAACAATTGAAAATATGAAATACTATACAATCAAGATCAAAGCTTTGTGAAAAAGAACATTATATGTTTTAAATGGACAATCAATTTATGTTCAATATTATATGAAAAATAAAGAACATAAATATTATAGATGATGAACATTATTCATATAAATAATGAACATATCTATGATAATCAATGAACATGTATAAAATAAATAAAAATTACACTATAATGAATTGCAATTTGAGATTTTACAGTTGAGAAGAAATAATTGCAAAAATTTTACACAAAAAAGAATCATAATCGAAGAAACAATCGAAAATATCAAATACCAAGTAATGAACATCAAGTTTTGCAGAAAAAAAAAATTATATGTTTATAATAGATAAATTAACTCATATTTAATATTATATGAAAAAGTAATAAACATAAATATTATAGATGATGAATATTGTTCATATAAATAATGAATATTTCTATATAATCACTAAACATGAGTAAAACGAATAAAAAATACACTGGAATGACAATATCAAAGCATGTGTGTTTTGAACACCTAGACCACGATGCTACATGGTCTGAAATCTACGGTATAATTTGCGCCCTCCCCTAGGGATATGAACCAAGTTAGGGGCAAGCTCAAGGTTATAAAAATGAAAGAGACTGACAAGGAGTTCTACTTTGAAAGGAAGAAGACATCACAGAAGTTTCAAAATTTGTCATATTTAGAGTTGTCATATTTAAACTTTCATTTTTTGAATTTGTCATATTTAGAGCTATCATATTTAAATGTCTTATTTGGACCTGCGTTACTAGGACAATTTCCTTCACAAGGGCAAAATGATTATTTCTGAATTTTCATTTCATGTGTGGATCCTCAAAATAAAATCAATAAATCTAACTCTACAAATGGAAAAAAATTTGTACAAAATGTTCTTGAAGATTCTAAAAAGGTTCTAAGAAACTTCCAAAAATATTTCGGGCTTTTTTTGGTGAAAGAATAAAAGTTCTAAACAGTAACTAATAGAGAGGCAACACATATGGAAGAAAATTCAAATCAAAATATCTTTCTAAAATTGAAAAGATCTTAACATATCATTTTTTTTCCTTTTCTAATTAGCAACTTATGTTATTTTATTATGTAAGAAACTTTTTTTTATAATTAGAAAGATATATTGTATCTTTTAGTTCTTACCATTTAATTTAAAATAGTCTCTTTTCCTAAACAGATTAGGCAGATTACAAACGCTGATTAGTAAGTGATTCTTAGGGTTTTCTAGAAGATTTGTAAATACTATAAATAACTCTTCTTATTCAGCCAAAGGAATAAATTGATGAAAAATATTTCTTTTAGCAAATTGTTTATGACAGTTAATTCTCTTTTTGAATTCTAATAGGACTAGGTGAGATTGTTGAGTGAATTTTTAATAATTTCACAAACTTGTTTAATTTAAGTCTTAAATTACTTAGTTAATTTAAAATTGAAATTAACACCTTTTAAATCCTTATAATTTAGGTTACTTAAAATAAGTTTTCTAGAGATATAATTGAGATTTAAGAGTTTACTTGTTGATCTTTAAATTACGGTTTGGGACTTGTATTTTACATACGAATAAAAATCCAAAAATCAATCTCATTCATATCACACAACGAAATTAAATTGATAATAACAATATTTTAAAATGTTCAATTTCAAAAATATCTTTTTTATAAATAGATCTATCATACATTATATCATATGAAAATCTTTCTAATGAAAATAGTAAACTAATGAATTCAATACCATTTTCACACCAAATATTTTATGTAATTTGATTTTGATTATATGTATAAGTTGTCCAATGAAAATAAGGCTTAATTATCTAAAAAATTTTAAATGTTAAGTCGATTTTCAATTTGAGTATAAACTTCAATTGATATCAACAAAATAAAATGCCAGTCTCCTATTAGAATCCGGCCAAATTTTCAACGGTTTAATTACCTAAAAAATCTCAAATTCTAGATCATTTTTAATGTTAACATAAACTTCAATAAATATCAATAAAATGATTTATTTTAATATTAGCCTCTTGTCAATCTGACTAATTTTTCAACCAAAATTATTTTCTAACAAATTTAAATAATTTTTATTTACCAAATAAGAAAGAAAGAAAACTCTATTGAAAAATAATTTTTCATATTTATAAATAATAAAAAAATTATTTAATAAGTTTAAAATCAGAAATAAAATAAAAAATCATTACAAAGAAAAATTCTTCAAAATCTTAGAAAATCAATAAATCTAAAAATTTCAATAAATGTACTCAGAAATTCACTACAAATAAATCAATAAAATAACTTAGAAGAGAAATTCACTACAAATAAATCAATAAAATAACTTAGAAGAGTATGAAGGAATTAAAAAATAAATTTTTTTTGAATTTGTTTAAAGTAAATTTCTGAGTGTATTTATTGAAGATTATGAGTTAATTTTCTGAAATTTTGAAAAAAAATTTGGTAATGATTTTTTAGTTTTATTTTTTAATTTTGAAGCTATTAAATAATTTTTTATTATTTATAAATATTAAAGTTATTTTTATTTAAAAATTGAATTTTCTTTTTTTATATGTATTGAAGAAACTTATTAAAAAATATCACATTATCATCTTAGCCGGAAAATTATATGAATTCTAGGTAGAGGCTAATATTGAAATTAATTATTAATATTTTAGTCATTTTATCTATACGAATTGCAGTTTGTACTAAAATTTAAAATCGATTCAACCTTTAAAAAATTGTAAATAATTAAGTCTAAAAATAATATGTAAAATAAATTGAACATCAATTTAATTAAATTAAATCAAAATAGTTCAATTCAAATCATTTATCACCTCTATTTAATTTGATCAAACCCAACAAACTAGCTCAAAATAATCCAATTCTAACCATCTTTACTAGAAATTTTCATTGATATTCTTAAGATACATAGTAAGATATTTAGCTACATCTTAACCTATAGCAATGTGTATCTTAAGATTGAGGAATCATTAATTCATGCATAGATGTTCTAAACATCTTACTTAGAAATGTGAAAGATATAATACATATGGAGTTAGGTAGTGGCAATATGTAGCAGGTTAATTAATAATGGGAAGACATTGGAATCTTAGGAATCCAATGAGAAATTGTAAATTAACATTTGGAGTATATATATACACATAGTGATAATAAAATAATGAGTCTAAAGTATTAAAGAAATCAGTCCATTTACATATAAAATAGACTAATTCTATTGTAGAGAGGTCCAACTCCACCTTCCTACCCACCAGAGACGCTTATTCAAAGTATACCATAATGCGCCGCTACCTGCATATGTATATTACATAAGCGGCTGCTTGCAGTATTGTATTTTATATTTGTTGCCAGCAGCTTCATTGAAGATAAACCAGTAAGAAACTAGGAAATCAGCTTGTTATACTAGTTAGAAGAAGATGAAGAGATACTTGGCATGTCATCATTTGGCAGTTCAGTAGCATACATAGAAGCTGGAAATAAGGGATATAGCCCATAGGTGTGCACTGTACAGGGGACATGCATTTTATTAGTTATTTTAGATTTTGGGTGTCTTTGGGCACAAGCATTGTCTATAATTTTCTCTTGTGCAAGCTAC
>CATIWR010264054.1:0-38063 GCA_949677035.1 Omphalea diandra | reverse complement strand
TATTATTATTTTTTATCATTATACAATACAATTAAATATTCAAATGTGTTATTTAATAAAGGGTAAAATTGGAAATATATTACATATTTTTATTTTTTCCTTCCACAATTGGTTATCCAATCAAGGGAAAATAAAAATTATTTTCCTTTCCCTCCTTTTTATCCAATCATGAGGGAGGAAAATAAGGAGGGAAAATAAATTTTATTTTCCTTCCTTATTTTCTTTCCTCCCTATTGAAATTTGCCAATCATAGGGTAAGTGTATATGGGAACATCATCATAGCGCAAGTAGAACAATTTCATCTTTTTTTGGACATATGGGTAATTCAAGCATGATAATGCAATTTGATCGACGTCAATGATTTGAAAGTTGAGAATGGCTAGTAGTGGGCATATCTCATTATCAACAAAATGGAAAGAGTGGTAGGATCGCATAAGTCACAAGTAGCCTTAAGAAAATCCATGTTGATTCAAACAGACGATAGGTAACAAATGGCATTGAAATACATCTAGGGCTAATCAAATTAATTTTGGGATGAGAGTGACTTTAAAAATGTTTTGGTTGTGGTGAAAATGCAATAATGGTATATTGAGATGTGAAAATTGAAGAGAGATACTTTATAGAAGAAGTGAGGGTGAATAGTGCTTGACAGCTGTGAGTAATGGTACTTGGCTATACAAGCCACTTAAGTTGTGTGTACAGACCACTATTAGTCTGTACAAACAACCTTTCTTAGATAATTTTAGGTAGAGTTTTCCCTGCATTTTGGGCATTTGAAGTGCTTCATATTTGTTCTTAAAGACACATATAGATTTAAATGAGAAGAAATTATGCAATCATGCATTTAGAAAACAAAGTATCAAAATGGAAAATAGGCATGTATTTCTAAAGAAGAGTCAAAATTTAGCAGCAACGTGGTATAATCACCTCAAAACATCACCTAAAGTCCTAATTATCCAATTAAACACCCAAAAGAATGGCTTTCAAAATTCACCCAAGTAATCATCCTACACATACCAAATATGCCTAATAGTACGAAAAACAAAGAGAAATCCTAAAAATTGAAGTAGTAGTCAATGGTCAATCCTCTTCTTCCTCTTTAAAAGTGACATCATACTTCTTTAACTTTGAAGGTGCTTATGGCACCATCCTCTCTATCTGGTCCTTGGCTTTGCTAGCCAGTTCTACATCTCGTACAGCTCCTGAGATAGGCGCTAGACCATCTTTTACAACAAATACATAAGGGTTAGAATGGATAGGACACAAAGTACACATATAAGCAAAACCAAAATCATTCATAACATGTTTTGCATTTTCTTCACTAACTTGAACCTTTCAAGTCTGTTAAATTACAGTTCTTTTAAGCATAACTATCAAGTCAAACATGGTCTCAGCCTGGACATGAGAAACCTATAAATAAATGCTACATCAACAGCCATGATTAAAGATAAAATATAAAACACAATGAAAACAAGGTAACTAATACTCACATGTGCAGTGTCTTAAAGGTGTTTATCGAGCTCGTGATCTTCAAGGCCATGATGGAGCCTATGAGGGAGGCCATGCATGTCTTTACTAGATTATCGAGGAACGAATCAAGCTCACTAGCCATTATTGGCTCCAGACCACTAGCTTTAGTAGTACAGGCCCATTTTTTACCCCTTTTGGTAGGAGCTGGCTTAATAGTCCTCTTCTCTAAGTATGGTGTCATGCCCTGTATGCCACAATGAAGGACTATCCCTATGTGGGCCTAATTACATGGGAAGGTCCAGATGACTATTTCTTATACTAGAATTGTTCATAGAAAAACCCCAACCATCCAAGTGTGATATGCGACACTATCGGTAACTAGTTGCTCCCTTGGTTTAAAGATCAAAGCTAGTCACAACTCATTCTCCTCAAGGTTTGTTGTCCAAAACATATCACAGGGTGGATGTTGGGGCAACAATCATGCATCTAGCCCCTTGCACCATAAAAAGGCCCTTTCTATGAGATACCACTTGCAAAATGAGAGTGTCATAGGAACATTCCTTTACTACTGTGGCCTCAAGCTTCCATGCCTCAATAGGCCTCCTCTATTCTAGTTGCAATCACAAGAAGAATAAAGAATAATGATTTTATCACTGTAAGTATTTAACCAAAGCTTACAAATAATATGAAAACTAACGGTTAACTTTATTTTGCAGGATAGACACATCTAAACCATAGTCAGGGTGTTCAGGTGGTTACACCTAACCCAAATGAACACCTCAAAGTGATGTGCAAAGCACCACCTCATAAAATAAAGTTAGTTGTCATCTATGTCTAACATATGATTGTCACCCTTAAGCAATTATAGCCCTATGGCCCATGCCTATCAAAAGCATGACACTAGTTTAAATGATAACAAGAAAAGCAAATAAATAAATGAATAAACATGAGAAATAAAAAAGTTACCTCAAGAATCTACCTTGCCCTACCCATGTAGGACAACCCATGATAACACCGATCAAGGAATCAATATAAGTAAACAAGAGTTATCGAACTCCAATCAAAGTGACAAACAAACCCTAAGTCCTTAAGCATTAATAATAGACATAGGCATATCTCAATTGTTTCTATTAATGTGGCAAATAGTATCCCTGAGAGACTATACAAGAGAAATCAGAGGGCTGCTTAATTAATAAGCTCCTATGGGTTGTCGTTGGTAGCCTTAGGAGAACCCTTCTTCAAGCTAGAGTGCTCAAATGAGAGGTTCCCCTTCATCTTGAAGACCATCCTAAGGAGGCGATGAGTGTAATCTCTCTGAAAGGCTCGTTGGTGCATGTCAGTATCTGTGGGCAGTGAAATCTTAGAGCATCAAATATCACTCATGATAGTGAAATCCTTAAGAGTGAAAGTGACCTCCTTGAACTGTAGCAGTTGGAAGGTGTGGGTGGTGTTCATCCATTGCTCTGTTAGTGCTTGAATCATGGTTAATTGTTCCATAGAGGCTTGTTCAAAATCGTCTAGAGGAAGGGTGAAAGACCAATCTCCTCCAAATATGTTGTCACACGAAAGTGCAAGCTCCTGAGCTGGAGTGATAGATTTGCCTCCCTTATTGAAGGAGACGTCACCCTACAAATGAAAGAATAAAATTAAAATTCTACGACTAGAAAATAAAGATCCAAAAAGAAAAATCAAAAGAAATCAAAGTAATATAAAAGATCAATCGAACAAACAAGTTAAGAAGTAATGTTGTTCGAGTTGACAACGCAAAATAAGAAAATCAAACCATTAGTCTTAAGTATGTGAAATATGCAATTTCATGAAAAATAGTAATAAATTTATGCATTTTTTTTCTTGTATAGGTGTGTATAAAGTACAAAAAACTAAAAAGTTAGTGATAACAAACATCTACAGTATGACGATCAAAGCATGAGCAACTGTAGCAAAAAAGCAAATTTTGAAATTTTGTGAAAAATTATGAGAATTAATTTATTTCATAAAATTTCACAAAATGTTGAAACCAAATTCAACAATTATACACATAGAGTTTGCAAAATCAAAATAATTTAATTCGAGTCAGTATAAAATTTGAAAAATAATAATAAGACAAATTATATAACTTTGCAGGTTTGTGTTTCAATTTTTTATAGCTAATTCACAAAATATGTTGGGCAAATTTTACACAGATCTCTAGAAATTAGCATAACATGCAAATCGAAGCAACAAACTGATTGATGGCCAACTAATAAATTCTAAAATGAAAAAGGTAAATATCTTATGTCTAATTCTAAATGTCTCTGTATGATAACATGATGTTCGCATATAGAATATAGTTTTAAGACAATGCATAAAATCTAAAAGGGCTAATCATGGAAGAAAAGGAAAAAAATAATATTAATTAATTAATTGGAGAAAGTGGGACCTACCACGCTTAAAGTTGCCTTAGCTAAGAGAAATCATAAACGACCTTTAGCTGCCATAAGGAGTATAAACAATAAACTTGCCATTGAGAAAATCAATAGCGGCGTTGAACATAAGATCATCAAACTTAGCCATCGTAATTCCAAAGCAAAAGGAAAACCTATAACTAGTCTAAAGAATTTGGTAGATAGAGAAACTAGAGAGAGGATAAGGAATGATACAAATGAGGTTAGGGCTAGCTATTGGCCCTTATATAAGAGAGGTTGTCATTTTCAGACAATGCGTATCTATATAAATAATTATTCCACATATGTGTCTTTAAATTACTATGTTGCACTAAGTTGTCCCTCAAGTTTACTATATAGATAAGGCCCTTGCTTATACAAATTACTATAGCCCTACGAAGAAGGAAAAGGAAAAAAAAAAAGGAGAAAAAAGGAAGACCCATGGTGAAATGAACAAAATATCCCCTTTTGGGCCCCTCAAAGCCCAAAAAGATTGGTTCTAGTAAACAGAATTTTACACCAAATTATATATTTACTCTTAAAGCACCAAAATTTACTCCCCTTAGACATCAGAAGGACTTCTAAAGTAAACTTGCTCTAAGAAGGATATTTAAAGAAAAACACTCATCCCTAACAAATGTCAGAAAGGTTATTATGATGCTGAATTATCCCAAAGAATGCAAAAAGTGTGCTTGAACTATATTTCTTTGTCAGAATGGAAAAAACACTATAAGAAGATCCAAGAACATAAGTAGCTATAAATATACTTCTAACGAGGCTAGTACATGCTAAAAAACTATTATGGACATGCAACTAACACTAATACTTACTAGAGAACTATCAGGACAAACTTAACGCTGTTATAAAGCTACTGAGACGCTTAGTACCTATTAGATAGTTACTAAGATGCCTAATACTTGTTAAAGAGTTGTTATGGATATAACCAACATTATTACCTACTAGAGAGTAGCTAGAACGAACTTAGTACCTATTCGAGAGCTGTTAAGACACTCCAAAGACTTTAATACCTACTTGAGAAACTAATAAAGAGTCGTATCCTTTGGTATCCTTTTTTGATGTTTACATTTTATCATTGTTCTATTGAGTCTTGTTCAAATGGTTATTGCTTAAATCTCATGTTTTAAACCCTATAAAGTAGGACACAAACTATCAACATTAGATTTTAGGCCCTAGAACATAAGCCCAATAATGAAAAACTATTGGATTTATCTTCTAAAAATGCAAAGGAAAGTTGTAAAGGAAAAAGAACAAAGCTTAAGGTTGTTCAATCAAACCCAAACCAAGCCCAAAATTTAACTAAGCCCATCTCAAAAACCACCTTGCCACCTTTTAAATGGTTGTACAACTATTTTACTTAGATGTACAACAAACCACTTGAGTATATAGCTAAGAGAATTGTAGCAGACATAAAGTTTTAGAACCTAGACTCTTATCAATCATATGGCTCTACAACTAACTTAGTGGTTTGTACAATAAACCTCCTAGCTGTACAAACAACCCTAAAACCTTAAACTCCAAAATGTTATTAGCTCTTATCTGTTATGGTTCGAGAATATAATGAAACTATAGCCATCTTGGCTCAAGTGCACCTATCTCCCTATATAAATATCCTTCTTTTTGAAGAAGAAGGGGATAAGCTTCAAAAATCCTAACATAACTCTATTGAAGTTGGCCCACAAACACTTTTAAACATAAAAAACTAAACCCTAAGTCATTCACATTAAGATTTGAAAGTGGTTCTCTAAGCATTGACTCTCATTTGTGCATAACCCTGACATTCTAGAGGATAAAGTCAACCTATAATACCTCTTAGTGCAAGATAATAATGAGAAGTATCCTAATATCCCCCTAACACCTTTTTTTTTTTTTTTAACTTTCTTCTTCTTTGAAAAACTAGTCTAAGTGGGTGTTGTAAAGATCTCTTTATGGTTCACACAGTCCACTAAGAAGGTTATATAAGGTGTTCTGAAGACCTGTTTATGGTCCTCATAAACTAGTAAGAAGGCAATACGAACCATTAATTAGTCTATAATCCCCCATGAACAGTATGGTCAATTGCTTTTTTACATGTCTCTATGTAGATATACATAGCATATACTCAAAATACTTTATCATCTATATAAAAAAGCATGTATTTGTACAAATGGATTATTTGGGATTTTAGGGTTATAGTTTTGGTCTTTTTGAGTTTTAGGGTGGGGTTTAGGTACTTCTCCACTTCTTAAAGGCATTCCATATCACTTATCAATCTTTCTGTGCCTCCAAAAAAAGGGTTATTATCGTTGGAATCATATCCCTGAGCATTCCAAATAAAGTTTGTTTATACACCTTGAAACCTTTTTGAAAGTTCCTTATTAAATTGGTAGTAGAGTATGCACTTTAAGTTCTACCTCTCAAACAAGATTAAAGTTATAGAAGGAAGAAGATAAAGACACAATTTTATAATAATTCGATAATATGCCTACATCCATTTCTTAAGTATTTTTAGGTCTTTATTTTAGTTTTCTAAGCCCAAAAATGACCTTCCATTTTATATGTGCAAGGGTAATCTCTCTTTTTACAGGCTTAAGAGAAATATTTTATAACAAATCTTCTTTTGTAGGCTCAAGAGAATAAACCCACTTTAAAGTTTTTATGGGTCAAACACCAACCTTTAACCCTTATAAGAAATGACCCCTAAGAAGTGTCTAAGCCCTTAAGACAGGCAGAAATATACATTTAATGTATAAGGAAATCCTACTTTTACAAACTTAAAATTTTGTTGCAAATCTCATTCTATTAAAAAAAATATAAGAAATAGCCCCTTTATAATGCATAGAAATTAATAAATTATAAGGCTTTCTCAAAAACTATTCAATAAACATAAGAAAAAAAAATTTTATCATAACTTTTGAAAATATAGCTGCTACATCTATTTAATGATTTTTAAATTTATTAGCATGATTGAATCTCTAATAGCATTCAATAGTCTTCTTCTAGGTATTGAATCCTTTTATGGTGTTCTAATCAATAGTGGTTGGAAATCTTTTGTGATTGTGAAATGTTCATCATTTGATGTTAGCTGTCATTAGTAGGTGTTATAGCTTTTCACACAATGGTCATTAGAATTCTTCCATAGTCATTTAATTTCCTTCAACTTATTCCATAGGTATTGAATCTTCCAATGGGCATTGCATTAGCTATCCATCTTGATAGAATAACTATTTTATTTTTTAAAAACTTTTCTAACTAACTATTGTTCATGCTCTATAGTCATTATCCATTTAATTGTCATTAAGATACCTCTCACAATCATTGAATTATCTATTTCAGCTTGCCATCATTTTTAATGCATTATGCTTTTGCAACCCTTTTTGGCCTTCTAAGTATGTATAAATGTTCTCGGTCCTTAACTTTTCTTTCTTAGACAAACTTAAGATTAACTTTTCTTTCTTAGACAAAATTAAGACCTTACTCTTGAGATGTGCTTTAGATCTCTCTTTGTTTCTTTTTTGCCTTCATCTTTATTCTCAAATGCTTTTTTAGAGGACCAAAACCTTATGGTTGCATGAAGAACTTTTTTCTATTGTTGACACAAAAATAGTCCTAATAAGAAAAGTACTCAACTCAAAAGTTAAAACTCTCCAAGATTTATTGTCATTTAAATAAATCATTCAATCATATGATTAAGGCAAGTGCCTTATCAACCTTGGGATACATAATTAATAAAATTAAGTGTTCAATGATTATAAAGCTAGTGGCATATGATGACATAAAAGGATAGAAATAATTAAGTTCAAGAAAGTTAAAAAGTAAAATAAAGATGATATGCTATAACCAAAAGATAGAAAAAAACAAATGGTTTAGTCTTTTATAGTCTTAACTAAGGAGTGAAATGTTATCTCTAGTAGCTGTAAAATGGGAGGGGTGAATAAGGAAGTGAAAATTTTTGTAGAATTAGTATTAAGAAGTAAAACTTCACAATAAAAGGAGAGATACGATTCATTTTTAGAGGTTTAGCCATAACCATGGTATACGTCCTCTCCCATAATATTCAACTAAAGACTTTTACTATACAAATAGCTTTTAGGTGTTATGCAAACCTTTACAGATGAACTTATACAAATATCACTCCAACATTTCCAAGATAATTTTCAGGCACTATCTTAAATCTTTTCCCAAGATAGTTTTACAAACACTATATTAAGTCTTTCATAAGATCATAAAGAGTTCTAAGCTATCTACCCCAAACAGTGATCTTACTCACAAGAATTTTAAGTAGTCTATGATCAATATTAATCACTTATGCACTCAAGCTTTTTTCTTTTATGAGGAAAAATCAACATAACTAAGCTTTAAGCTTAAGTTCTCCTTTGTGAATCACTTGGAATTAAGTAAATTAACTAGTTTCTTCTCCCAACCTTTTAGGATAACATTCTTAAGATAACCTTCTTAAGTTTAAGGTTTTATACTATGTTGTTTCTCAATTATATCTATTTCTTTTTTGTTGCTTTATCATATTCAAAATCTGATATGGCCTTATATAGGTTTTCCTAAGAAAAAATAGCAAATACTCATATAGATGAAAATCTCTTAAAATTTTGCAATATAGTTATTAGATCTTGTCAATGGCCAATGAGATCTTTCATTGAGATCAACATCTAATTTTAATGGTCGTTGGCTCATTTTTTTCGTCATATTAGATAATGATTATTAGGACTTCTCTATGATATTTTATTATCTTTCCAACATGTGTTGAAATCTTCAACAATTATAAAAACTTGAGAATTTTACATAGATTTCACAACCTTAACTAAAAGGCTTTTTTAATGGGTAATTGTCTAATTGCCATGCTTGTTGTGCTATCAATGCTCATTGAGGAAGCTCCAATAGTCATTAGGCTATTTTGATTTAATTTTCCAATAATAGATAGTGAAGATTACTTCATACTTAACGAACCATCCAAATTTGAATAAATGATTGCCATATAGTCAAATTAGCACACTTTTTGAAGAATTTTTTTAGCTTAGTTTCCTTTTCTAATAGTCTTTGGACACTTCAATGGTCAATGCAAGGTTTACAATAGTCATTGGAAGGCTGATTTTTTAATCTGCTATGTTTTTTTTATTAATTATGAGTTTTAGTCTATCTTGCCTTCAAGTTAAACTTTTCAACACTTGGTCTTATTGTGTCTTTTGAAATTTTATGTTGATGAAGAGCATGCATTAAGCTACATTCAACTATGAACTTGTAATTAAATGGTGTTAAGGATCCTATAAGGAATATATGAAATACTTTGATATAATTAATACTTTAACCTTTGCTTGTAATAATCAAAATAAGAATATAAACACAGGGTTCAAATTTCCCCCTTTCAATGATGACAAATAATTGGTTTATCAAAATAAAAACTCCCTCTCAAGTTGTGCACACAAGAAGTTTACTTCCCTTTTGATATTCAACTAGAGTTGACACCCCTTAGATGAATTTATATTGATTTTAATCATATTAAGATTAATATAAATTCACCAATGCTAACATATAAGATTAATGCAAACTATATGTACCATTTCTCTTTTATCAATTCATATATTAATAAATTATGCATGTTATAAAAGAATCACCAAACTACATTAGTCCCCCTTTGTCATTAATTGAAAAAAAAAAAATAGAGACAATATTAAGATAGTGGGATGAGATATATTCAAAATATAAGAAAAATATTATTACATTGATAATAAAACTTTAAATACATGATGCAAATGAAAATAAGACATATGTTTTCCATCTATCACAAATATGCAAAAATAAAAATTTAAAGTTAATAGGAGGTAGACTAGTAAAACGTATTCAAAAAGACTAAAAAAGATTAAAAAGGTGGTTTAGAGGTTAGGGTATTTTCTAGGTTAGGAAGGGAAGGCTATTAAAGCTATGCAGGACATGGTTTTCAATATCTCTCGTGATTTCCTTATCTTCCTACTCTTCCCCTAGGTGTAAATTTATGGCTTTGCTGCCTTGGTCTTCCTTTATTTTGTTTTTCTTTTTCTTTTGTTGTCTTTAAGCATTTTCCTTTTTCTTAGAATTTCTCGTTTGATGAATTACTAGCTAGAATATCTAAGTGGTTTGAAATTTGATCAAGCATTTTAGATATTCTAACTGCCAAATCATTGAGATTTTTTGACATCTTATTTTCCATTCATAATGGTCATAGTTTCATTTATCAAGATGAGTTAATGCAAAACTTGTTATTTAAAACTTCATGACATAAGATGAGGAGGTAGTGGTGCTGATGATAAAGGCAAGTTAGTTGGCCCTTATGAAGATGGCCTTCCTATATGTTGAATAGCCTTAACTCTAACCATGGTTACCTCATCCATTTTGACACCCAAATCTTCTTTTCTTTCTTTTCTAGCTTTTTGTTATACAATAATATGTCTAACGACTATATCTTTTAAGATTCACATGCTTATCAACATTTTCTTACTTATAGATTCATTAGGCGGTACTGGACATACAACTTTAGGCAATCTCAACCTCTTTCTTTATTTATTATTTTTTAGTATAGCTTTCATAGGGTTGGCTATATTTGTTATGTAATAAGCCATAATGAATTCATTCTTCTTATTTGAAAGTTGGTTCATCCAATTTCCTAGTATCTATAAAATGTTTGCACTTTCTCTTTGTTTACCATGCACCATAGAATGTCCACTCTCTTTCTGAGTAATGCAAGTACCATTTGATTACCCTCTTCCATTTATGTTCTACATAATAAACCTATGTGCATTACTTAGGGTATCACTTTTTATCTTGTAAGCTTTATTATTTGAGGAATCATATGTCATGTTTCCATTTGTGATGGATAACTAAAACTCATTAAGATTGAGTTTAAATTCTAATATTTATTCTCTCTAGCTATTTTCTAAAACTTTAAATTACTGAGCTAGTTTTCTTGGTGTTCACACATGCTCTTTTCCTTTTAATTAGAAAATAAGTATGCTTGGTTCTTCCACACTTAGGCAGCTATCTATAGTAACCTAAAAATTTGTTAAGAAACTCCACGGTGAGATCTAAGTAAACTATCTCTTTCATCCTTAAGAAGAACTCTTAGTCTATCCATTGAATTAGTTCCATGACTAGCTCATAAAGGTTGTATTTGATTAAATTAGCCCATTTGATAAATTTTCCTCTAGTTCTTTTCCTTCTTGCAATTTGCCTTTCCAAGTTGTGTTCATGTTGGAACTTGAATTTGACCATATATGGTATATAATGAGGAAAAACATATGCTAAAGCAGGTTGGTTTGAGGTTTATCTCTTAAGCTAGGGTTCATTCCTTAGTCATTTGAGCTCTATTTTAAAAGCTTTTTCTTTACATGCACCTATTTGTTGGCTTTTAGAATAGGTGCTATTGAAAAAGGTTATACTACTTTCTTCCTTTTATTTTTCTCATCACATTGAGGTCTTCTCCTTTTTAAATTCCCTTTCTAACTTAAGACTGAAAATGTATCAAGTTTTATGTTTGACCTAGTTGTTTGCTTAATCCTCTTTGCTTTTTCAATTTTTAAAGCTATTAGGTAGTTGTAAGTTCGGTATTTTGAATTTAATGGTCAATATAGGCATTAGATCAAAGAGATATATATAATTTGAAATAAATTTGATGAAAGCAAAACTGACATCAATGTTATTTGAATATCAAGGAAACATAAGACCATTGAACCCCATCAATGAGTATTGGAATACCCTCAATGATCATTGGATATAACCATTATGTAATCTTTTAGTTTCCAAGAGACCAATCATCTTTATAGTTTTACAACAATCATGGAAATAATTTGTTTAATGATAGTGGGCAAAAACAATGTTGTGAAATTTTGTGATTCATTATAAGATCGATAATGGTACTTCAACAAGCATGAGAGGTTAATTTAATGGTAATTAGCTAGTTTCTTACTTCAAAGTCTTTTGAAGATGGATTTTTAGCAATCAAATTCAATGATGGCAATTTAATCAAAATTAAAGGACTTTAATTTCCATCAAACATGGACCATTTAATTAGGACAACATGTTACTCATTATTTAACGTACAAAGTCTAAAGCATTGAGCAAAGCAGTCTAAAAATCAAATTTCAAAACATTTTTATGAATTTCATACCTCACAAATCATCCATAAATGATGATAAACAATTATACTAAGGTTTAAAACATACCATATTGGACCTTTCATAAGTATCTATAAATTGTAGCACAATATCTCCATCATTCACATGATTTATAATGAAATGATGTCTAATGTCTCTATATTTACCCTTTTCATGTTAAATGGGATTTTTAGTCAATTAATATTACTTGTGTTATCGCACTTGATTGGGACATGCTCTATATTAATGTTGTAATCTTGAAATTATTACTCCAACTAAAGGATTTGAGCACAACAAAGGTCAATAATAACATATTCTTCATGTACCGTAAAAAGAGAAACTGAATCTTGCTTCTTACTACTTTAAAATACTAATGAATATCCTAATAAATGGCATGTATATGAGGTACTTTTTCTATCAATGATGTTAACAATAAAGTCAAAATCAAAATACGTAACAATATCAAACAAAGATCTCTTAGTGCCATGCTAATATTTACATATGTGTTTGACTACATGTGAATGTGACTCCTTAGGATTAGCTTGATAGGCAAATTAATACTAAATGTAATGTCAAGTTAAGAGATAGGTAGAGATATAAAGGTCATGATGATGCCTCTATATAGCTTTTGATTTATTGCTTTACCTTTTTCATTCATGTTTAGTTTAGTGTTTGTGCTCATTAGAATCTTGTAAGGCTTACTTAAGTTTGTTCCAAATATCTTTAAGAGTTTTATAGTGTACTTTGATTGGTTGATGAAGGTACTATCTTTTCCTTATTTTATTATATCCCAAGGAAGAATTTAAGCTCTCCCATCATACTTATTTCAAACTCACATTTTACAATATTTGACAACTCTTCATATAAGTAAACATTAGTAGCACTAAATATAATATCATAACTATAGATTTGGACTATCTATATATCCTTAACATGCCTTTTAGTGAACAAAGTAGTGTCAACCAAACCTTTTGTAAAACCATTTTATGAGAGAAAATTACTTTAACTCTTGTACTAAGCTTTAAGTGGTTGCTATAAGCCATAAAAAACCTTAATAAGTTTTAAAAAAATGGTTTGGAATTTTCAACTTTCAAAACTAGGAGATTGTTTTGCATAGACTTCCTCTTTAATGTAGCCATTTAGAAAATCACTTTTCACTTCCAATTAAAATAATTTGAAATTCATGAATGATGTGAATCTAAGTACTTAATTGCTTGTAACCTTATAATAGGGGCAAAATTTTCATCATAATCAATGTTTTGCTCTTAGTTATAGCCCTTGGCTAGTAAGGTAGCCTTATTTTTAATTATAGCACTAAGCTTATCAAGGTTATCCCTAAACATCCATTTGGTTCTTATGATGGAACTATTTTTTGGTCTTAGAACTAAGGTAATTACCTTTTTCCTTTCAAATTGATTGAGTTCTTCTTGCATAACAAAGGCTTAATGTTCAACACTGATGGTATCTTCTATGGTTTTTAGCTTAGTAGAAGATACAAAGGCAAGATTGTTACATGCATTTCTAAATGATGATATAATTATTATCTATTCTTCTTGTATTACCAATGATGAGATTTTTAGAATGATCTTTCTTATACATCTAATCTTTCTTAAGCTATTGGACCTTTTGCTTTACATTTGCAGAGAATAGAGGAGGAACTTCATCTTGGTGTTCATCTTCCTTATGTTTGATGTCCTCATTTTTCTTATCTTCAATGTTGAGCTTATTGATAGGACTTAGACGATCATTAATATCTTTTTCCTTTTTGAAGAAGTTTGGTTACATTCATTAAAAAAAGTAATAAGCATTGACTATTCAATAATAATAGTTCTCTTCTTAGATACTCTATACCCTTTATTAGAGGTAAAGTAACCTAAGAAGTTTCTTTTATCAAATTTGGAGTCAAATTAACCAAAAATTTTCTTTATTGTTCAATATGAAACACTTGCAACTAAATATTTTAAAGTATGCAATCTTAGAGTTTCTTTAGTTGCATAGCTCATAAAGAGTTTTCTTCAAAATCAATGTCATTAGAACTCTACTTAAAATATGGCACGATATATTGATGGCTCATATCCAAAAGAATTTTTAAAAATTGTACTCATTAGCCATAGTTCTAAAAAACTCTTGTAAATTTCTATTTTTTCTCTCGAGCATACCATTTTGCTAAGGAGTTAAAAAAATTATATGAGATACCATGCTCATAAAAACTTATAAAATTTCTCATTTTCAAATTCTCTACCATGATCACTCTTAAGTCAAAAAAAATTTAAATCCTTTTCATGTTGAACCCTTTTTTTGCAAAAGATTTTAAAACATCAAAATAGGGATCTTGATAAGGGAGGACTACAACCCATTAGAAAAATGATCAATAATGACAAATGCATAATGCATGCCTTATATACTAACTACTTTAATAGGATCAAAGAGATTCGTACGTAATAATTGGTGAATTATATTAAATGTTACCTTATTTTTTATTTTGATTGAAGATTTGACTTGTTTACCTTTTTGACATGCATCACATATTCTATCTTTATTGAAGTTAATCTCTAGAAGTCCTTCCACCATATGCTTCTTTCTCAATTTATTGATCAACTACATGTTTACATGTCTAAGTCTTCAATGTCATATCGAACCTTCATTATTTATAGTCACCAAACACTTAACATTTTTGCTCGTCATGGAATTTAAATCAACTACATAAATATTTTGTAATCTCATATCAATAAATAACAACTTATTATCACTCATTCTTGACAAACAACATACTTGAGGTTTAAACATAACCTTCAATCCTTTGTCAAAAAGTTGACTTATACTTAGTAAGTTATGTTTGCATCTATTAACTAATAGAACCTTGTCAAGAATGGGTGAATCAACATCCTTACCAATTTTACTTATATCTATTGTATTTTTCCTTGCCATTTTTACCAAAAGAGACACTTTCAAGCCTTTTTACCTTATCCAATTTGGTAAAAAACTTCATGTCTCATATCATGTACTTTAAACAACGGCTATCAAGATACCATTTATCTTTTTCCACCTTAGATTGCAAGCATGCCTATAAGGTAAAATCATTTGACTTTATGTACAAATTCTATTGGGTTCTTTTGGATTAGTTTTTACCAATTACTCATCATGTATTTTAGAGTGGCAATGATAAGCAATTTTTTCATACACACCACAATAGTAGTAATTACCATAAAAAAAAAATGAATATTATGGTCTAGCCCTATATGATGCATGTTTAGGCATAAATTATTTCCTAAGGACATGCCTCTTAAGAATAATTTTTTATAGGTATATAATCTTTGGCCTACCAACATTGCCAAATTGTCTATTACCCTTGAGGCCTAGGTAAGGGTGAACATTTGATCAGTTTGATTTTTATCAAAATCAAATAATTGAATTTTAGGTTTCTAAAAGATAAATCAAATCAAAATTTTTGAAAAAAACTGAATAAACCAAACTAATTAAAATGAATTATATATACATACAAATCGAATTAAACCAAACTTATAAAATTTTTGTTCAATGTGGTTCGATTTAACTAAAGTACACATATTTTAAATTGGTTCAATTTAAATTAGTTTGATTTATTAATTTATTTGGTTTTTCAATTTTGTAAATAAAAACAAAACTCAAAATTGAATTTTTTAAAAAACTAAAATTAAACTGAACTAAATTTTAATGAAGAATTAGACTGAACCAACCGAATAATGCCAATTCAGTCAATTTTTTCAATTCAGTCCTATTTTTGCTCACCCCTAGGCTTAGGCACATGATGATGGTCATGTATAGTTATATAGATACAGTGTCTTAGTCCATATTTTCTGCCTTCTTAGCCTATATGAGTGGTATATACATGTATAGTTGCCCTTAGATAATGAAGGTCTAATGTATATACATGTGTATTTGTCCTAAAACTTTGAGCTTGTGCTTTTACACCATTGTTCACCCTTTATGAGGCATTAATTAACCTAATTCCTTATGGACTAGGAGTCCTAGAATGTTTTGCTTGAACAAATATAGTTTTAGAAGGCGTAAAAGTAAAAAGATTATAACTGAAGGAAGATGCATTATAACCTAATCAATGGTTAATGGAAGAACTTCTCTAAGCTTATACTATAAAGTCTAATTTTTCCTTTACTTTATAGAATTTTGAAAGACTTTCAATTAAGCTATTATTTTCACTCCTTAATTATCCAACTTCTTTAATAAGGGTATCAAGATTTTTTAATGAATCTTTTAAGGATTTATTATCCTTTTGAACTGTGGAGTAGCAGGACTTGATGAGATCAACTCCTATTGAGCTCGAAAATAAGGGTGTCAACTCTTATTGAGCTTGAAAATAAGGGTATCAACTCTTATTGAGCTCGAAAATAAGGGTATCAACTCTTATTGAGCTCAAAATTAAGTTTATCAACTCTTATTGAGCTTAAAAATAATCTCATATAATTGCTCTCTATAATAAGAGTAAAAAATATTTACCTCAAATTCATCATTATTTTCACTTCCATTATTTAAGTCATTTGATATGGTTTGGTTGTCTTCATTCATAGCTATAAAGCTTATGTTGGTTACTTCCTTTTTTTCTTTTGAGCTCTATATTTTAGAAGCACTTACATCATCCTAAGTAATTTTAAGAAATTATTTTCTTTTTTGATGTGATGTTTTTTAGAAGTATGCTTATGCTATTTTAGCTTTGGATAATTTATTTTGAGATGTCCCTTCTTATACATCCATAACATATGAGTTAGCCTCTTGAGGACTTCCTCTTATAACCTCTTCTTAATTTTGCCTTTTCTTATACTATGAACTTTTTGACTTGATTGGAGATGAATGCTAGTTGGTTATCTTTATTACCATCATCACTTTCATTAAAAGAACTGAGTGAAAAAGTAAAAGGAGTTTTAGTTCTTACCTCTGTAACCTTCAAAACAATGTTCTTCTTTCCCTGTCATTTATCTCTAGTCAGTATCTCCTAAGTGATTCCATATGCAATAAGTTTTCCCATGAGTTGATCTAATGTAAGTGCCTTCAGCTTTTTAGCCTCTTTGTTAGCTCTTGTGCACCAAGAAGGGGGTTGAATTGTTGAGAAATTTTGAATTTTGGAGGGAAAGATTTATTAAGCAAGAAATAAAAGAAGTAGAAGAAGAATAGAATACATCAAGTTTTATAGTGATTTGGGTATTAATCAACCATATATCCACTCCTCAATTCTTCCAATTGGGTGTTTCACTAATGTCCAATGGTGTTTTAAAGTTCACTCATAACTTTACTACTTGTGTTTTTACATAAGCTCACACACAACCTCACAAGTGTTTCACAAGGCTAACACTTAATTTGAATAAGAGTTTTACAATCAAAGGCTAACTCTCAAACCCAAATCCAATGGTGTTTAATGCTCGCACCAAACAACAATAACTCAAATATAAGAAATTGAATGCTTAAAAGTTGAGAAATAAATTTGCAAGTGTTTAGCTTTAATGAATGTTATTCTCTTACATTTAAGTCCATTTGGTGGTGTATTTATAGAGTACAATCATCAAATAGATGTTACCAATAAAATTATTTTCAAATCTCCATAGTAGGCTAGGCAAATCTTGTATTTAATGCCTATCAGAAGAAATTCCTGATCGAGACTATATAATCATGGTCGCGATATTCATAAAATACTAAATTTTGCTTAATTGTGGTGCAGAACCCCATTTGTATCTAAAGAATAGTCTACGTGGTATAAAACCATTGGTTCTTCAAAAAAATAGTTGTTATATCCCTTGAGTATGAATGAAAGTTACAGTCTCTACTTTTCCTTTTTGGACGTGATCATCAATGCAGAATCTTCTACCCAAATGAGGTGTTTCACTAAAATTGCGGCCTCAACCATTATTTCACTATCACGAATTTTGATGTCCAAAGGTTCTTTTGAACACCTGGCATTATCTGGTTGAATACTTGATTCCCTTTAAGTGAAAACAAAAATAGCAGTCGCGACACTGGATGTGACATACATTGCGAAATCGTTCACTTAAGATCAAAAAGAGAGGAAGGTTAAGTGTAATGACAAGTAGTACAATGATAGGGATAATTGTAATGATATGATAGTGATAGGTTGAGAATTAGAGTAACATAATTAGAATTTTTTACTAAAGAATGAACATCATTCATCGAACCAAATTTGCATTGATCAACCATGAAAATAACATAACTTTTATTTAAAATAAAAGATACATAACACAAGTCAAACATATAACCATGTTTGATCACACACTTACGCCAAAATTAAAATAGAAAAGTTTTAAAAAATGAATAAGAAATAAAGATAAAAGAAAACTATAAGGTAGGAGATATCTTCAATGAATTCTTCATCTCCACCTCCTCAGGCTTCATCTTCTTCTTCCCCTTTGGTCACCTTCTTCTTCTTGGTTGTCTTCCCATTCTTCAAAATCAGGAAGATGACATGGAGTAGCACCAACCTTTTCCTGATGGTCAACTAAGTCACTATGAAGGTGAGAAAGAAGAAGGAACCTTATCTTGATCATTCTCATATCCTTGTCAAGTTTCTTATTGATGGAAGATGTCTTAGATTTTACCTTGACCTTGGACTTTAAAGATGGAATGGTCTCTTGGATGCTTTTTGGTAAGGAATTTTTCATTCTCATTATTCAAAGCCTCTATAAAACTATATATGACTGTGGTATGAGAGGGAAGAAGAAATTGACTTTTAGGTTTGGTACTCATGTGGATTAATTGATCTATAAAGTATCTCCTAGTTTGGAAGGGCTTTTTTTGGTGAGGCAAAAGAGAAAAGCTAGTTCTTTTTAAGAGACTTCTTCATTCATATGACCCCTAACATTGATAGAAAAGGAAATAATTTGATGAAGAAGCCAATTGGTTAACATTTTGATGTATTTGGCTAATGAAGTTTTCAAATCATGTTTAGTTTCTATGAAAATTTCAAACTAAAACTCAGAATAAATGAGTTAAGGTAAAATATAATGAATGAAACATCATCTTTGGTTTAGAAATTAAGAAGAAAGGAAAGTTGGGCAAAAGAAATGAAATAGGGATCTCTAAATGCCTTAAAGACAAGACTATACAAACCTACTTTAGATTCTACCCTTCGACTAAGAGTGACGGTGCACATGAACTATTGTACGATTTCTTCATATCTCCGTTTTTCATGAAAAATGAATTCATTCTAGCCAAGGTTGGAGAGAAATACTTAGATTTCTCTCTTAATGCCAAGAGTTTCTAAAAGGAAGGAGAAGGGTATTTTTGTTGGGTTAGATGATTATATTAATATGAAATTTGAGTATGTTGTATTATTATGTGTCTAGTTTATTTGAAAAAAAGAATAAAGTCATTTGCATAAGTATATCTAAAGTTATTACTGTGAGAGTGTAGCAAGCTTAGGCTACCACATAAGGAAAATATGGATAAACACCAGGTCCACTGGCATGGATCATGCCATAGTTGCATACCAAGCATTCATAATCATTTTGACATATTTATAACCATGTATGTATCAAATGTTAGGATCTCAACTCTTTGAGGAAGCCCTTAAGAGAAAACTAAACCTATCATAATGGTTGGTCACATCAATAGGCGAATAAAAACCATGATTAGATTCTAATGTGTATGTGTGATAATTTTATGATGTGATTATGTTCTATTATATGTATATATGATTGAATTGTTACACTTTACATGTGAATACAATTAAAGTAAGAATTATATGCTCTTAATGATTACTTGGTATACCATTATGAATGAACACTTGTATATGAAACTAAAAAGATGTTGTGACTAGCTTGTCAAACACTTATGAATCACTTGGAAAAGGGACCTATACGTCCTAATGGCACATGTTATTGATCAAATGATCTAATTGTTATATGCTAGCTAGCAAAAATCAAATGTCACTTGAATCACATGAATTCTTGGGAGCAGTGTTTGCATTGCAAGGTCACAACAAAAATCAATCTATTACATTTGCACTTGCATATCAATTGTTATACTTGTAATGTATCTTGATGATATTTAATAGTTGTTTGTGCCATAAGAATCTGATTATTGTTTTTATTCATTGAGTCACGACTCACCAAATCACAATTAAATTTTTCAGATACTGAAGCATAGGGATTAGACACTTTGTGCTTATTCTCTTCATTTGTGATTCCCTTCATGAGATGAAAAAGAGATGGGCCTTGAGGTTAGGTAGCATCCTTCCCTTTTTTTTATCTTGTGAGTTTCTTAGGTGCTATGAAAGTAGAGGAAAAAAGAATGTATATGAGAAATTGAAAAGAGATGAGAGGTATGATAAAGAAGACGATAAAATTGGAATAAATGGGTGCGAAAGATACTTAAATAAGCAGGAAATAGGGGGGAATGATTATAAAATGAACAAAAAACCATTGAATGAGGAAGGGGCACTGTTTGATTGTCAAATCAATCAATACCCAGTGGTTACAGTGTATCACGATCGCTACATGCTTTTCGCTATCATTATTTATGAAATTTTTAAGTAAAGGTTAAGATTTCCTTAGGAAAGAACGTAGTTAATGGTCAACAGATTTGAAATTTGAAAAATTTCATGTTGGTGATCATAGATAGCTACAAGGAATTGATAAAGGATGAGAGGTAAAAGAAGATTTGGAAATAACGACCGTTAATTGTAAATCTTGGACACAAATTAAAAGGCAAATTTGAAAAAACATGAAAGAAACATTGGCCCAAACTTGATGTGATCAACATAAAATTATGATGATTAATTCAAGCAATTTAGCATTGAAAAACACAATTGCACAATGAGTTAACACATTTACAACATCCAACCTAATAAGTTATCATGCAATCATCAATCATATCAAATAATGAATTAATAGTGACAAGTACAGTGAAGTACATAAAGTGAGATCAATTTTCACCCTTAAGACCTTTCATCTAGCATCCTTAGTTCCTTCTTGAGAATGTTCATTCTTTCATCATGAGCGGTTTAGTGAAAATATCTACAAGTTGGTGATTGGTGTCAATAATTCTAACACTACATTACCATGCTTGCTTCTTGAATGTTGGATGAGATTCTTAGAAAGATTTATTGCACTTGTGTTGTCACATTTGATGGGAATGTGATCAGCATCTTTACCATAATCCTTAAGTTGTTGTTTCATCCAAAGAACTCAAATGCAACAATAACCCACTGTCCGATATTCCATTTTGACAGTGGATAAGGTAACCAAAACTTGTTTCTTGCTACACCAAGAAACTAACCATTCACCTACAAATTGGTAAGTTTTGAAAGTGCTCTTCCTATCCATCAAACTACCAACATAATCTGCATCATAATATCTAAGAAGACTAGAAGATGAATTCCTAAGATACCAAAGTCCTAAATGAAATGTGTCGTGTAAATACATAAGAAAACTTTTAACGACATTCATATGAGATTCCTTAGGAAAAGATTAGAATCTAACACATATGATGTCGACTCTAGGTGTTGTAAGATAGAGGAAAATGTCAATCATACCTCTATACTTCTGTTCATCAATGGGCTTACCTGATTCATCCTTGTCTAGCTTGATAGTTGCACTCATCAAGGTTTTTGCTACTTTACTTCCATCCATGCTAAACCTTTTGAGTAGATCCTTTATGTACTTGGCTTGATTAATGAAGATGCCCCTTTTGTTTTGGTTGATTTGAAGACCAAGGAAGAACTTGAGCTCAATCATCATGCTCATCTCAAACTCCCTAGTCATATATTTAGCAAATTCTTCACAAAAAGATTCATTAGTAGCACCAAATATAATATCATCAACATATATTTACATAATTAGTGTATCATTGTTATGCCTTTTCATAAATAAAGTAGTATCAACCTTGCCTTTTTTAAAATTATTTTGTAAAAGAAATGAACTAAGCCTTTCATACCAAGCTTTTAGAGCTTGTTTTAAACCATATAAGGCTTTAGTTAATTTGAGAACATGATTTGGAAAAAATGAGACTTAAAACCCAGAAGTTGTACAAGATAAACTTCCTTGTCAATGAAACCATTTAGAAATACACTTTTCACATCCATTTGAAAAAGCTTAAAATTCATGTAACATGTAAATGCTAAAAGAAATCTAATGGCCTATAATCTTACTATAGGGGCAAAGGTATCATCATAATCATTACCTTTCTTTTGGTTGTAACACTTTGAAACCAATCTAGCTTTGCTTCATGTAATAATACATTGCTCATCTAACTTATTCCTAAACACCCATTTGCATCCCTCAATCGAGTGTTCCTTACACCTAAAAACAAGTTCCCAAAATTTATTTCTCTCAAATTGGTTTAGTTTCTCTTGCATAGAAATCACCTAACTCTCATCATCAAAAGCCTCATTAATAGATTTTGGCTTAATTTGAGAAACAAAAGCAATATTGTTATCTAAATCATGTAATTGAGTTTTAGTACTTACTCCCTTAGATGTCTCACCAATGATAAGATCTTTTGGGTGATTCTTAGAGTATCTCCAATCCTTGGGTAGTTCTTGAGGTTAGTTTTCCTCTTATTGTGGTTGAAGTTCTTCAACTTCTTGTGATGGCTTATTATCTTTAAGATCAATCATAATTTCTTTTGGCGTTGAATCAAGCTCCAACTTCTCAAAGTCGCCTACAAGATTATCAACAAAAGAACCTTTCCCAAGACCAAGTTTGCTAATCTCTTCAAATACAATATTCATAGACTCTTCAACCACCATAGTCTTTTTGTTAAACACCCTATAAGCTTTAATAGTGGTGGAATAGCTAAGAAAGATACCCTCATCGATTTTAGAGGCCAAATTTCCAAGGTTGTCTTTAGTATTAAGTATGTAGCATTTGTACCCAAAAACTCTAAGATATGAAAGCTTAGGTTTTCTACCATTTCATAGCTTATAAGAAGTTTTGTTTATAATGGGTCTTTTGAAAACACGATTTACAATTTAACATGAAGTATTGATGACTTCAGCCTAAAAGTAATTTGGCCAGGAATATTCATTATGTATAGTTTTAGCCATTTCTACCAATGTCTTATTTTTCCTTTATACAACACCATTTTATTATGGTATTCTAGGAGTAGAAAATTTTTGAGAAATTCTAATCTCTAAATAATAATTTTCAAAAGATTCATTTTGAAATTCCTTTCCATGTTCACTCCTAAACAAAAGAAATGAACTAACCTTTTTCATTTTAAACTCTTTTAGCAAAACTTTTGAAAACATCTAAAGTGTCACTCTTATGAGCAAAAAAAGATACCCAAGTGAACCTAGAGTAGTCACCAACTAGGATAAATGCATTATGCTTTCACCAAGACAAGCATTCCTAGTAAGTCTAACTAAGTCCACATGAATGAGTTGAAGAGGTCTAGAAGTACTTACAACATTTTTCGCTTTGAAAGATGTTTAGTGTTGCTTTTCCATTTGGTAAGGTCCACATATTTTGTTCTTTATGAACTTAAGCTTTGGAAGACCTTTTACTAGCTATCTTTTTGATAAACTTTGTATAAGCTCCATGCTAGCATGTCCAAGTCTTATATACTAAAGCCAAGATTTAATGTTAATAAAGATAAGACAAGGATTGATTAGCCAAATTGCTAAGTCAATTAAGTAGGTATTGCCTCTCCTTTCACCCTTAAATACTACCTTTTTACCTATCAATGTGGTAACTTAACATTCTTCAGGATTAAAGGTGACTTTATTACCTTTGTCACATAATTGACTAACACTCAATAAATTATATTTCAATCCTTCAACTAAAGAACATTATCAATAAGAGATCAGCCTTTCTTACCAACAATTCCAATGTCAATCACCTTACCTTTGGCATTGTTTCCAAATGTGACATTACCACCACCTTTCTGTTTAATGGTTATGAATAGCCTCTTATTTTTAGTCATGTGCTTTGAGCACCTACTATCCGCATGCTAATCAATATCTTCTTTGGTGGTTTCTAAACATTCCTACAACATAAAAATAATTTACCTTTGTTTAAGTACCCAAGCATACTTGGGTCCTTAGGGTTAGACTTAGAAGGGTCCTCTAATTTAAGGTATGCCTTTCTAATGTAGCAAAAGACATTAATATGTCCACACCTCATTCAATAGTGGCATTGGAGTTTAAACTTATGAGTCTTTCTCCTATGTACAACTTTAGTATGAGTAGGAGGCCTTCTCATACTTTGATTATGAGAGTGCATGTAAGTACATGAGTGATGACAAGTAGAAGAGAAGTTTTTGTGCATGTGCCTTCAATCATGCCCCTGGGTATAGATGTATGTATGATTTGCTCCTTAAGATTTAGATCTTAAGCCTTTGGGAGCCTTTCTTTGGCCCTAAGGCATAAGTTAGTGTTAGGAGCATTATTTTTCCTAACAATCTTAATACCAAAAGTTTGAGGTGTAGATGCTATAATGAATGTAGGAAGAAAAGATGTAGATGAGAAAGCTCCATTAAAGCCTAAACCATGTCTCACTAAGGGTGGTTTTTATGATATAATGGGAGTATCCAAAGCTTATTTCACTTTGTGACATCTTGAGATGGAATTCCTAAGTTCAATGACTTCACCTTTTAAAGAAACATTTTCTTTTCTCAAAGAATCAAAAGAGGATGAAGATTTAGAAAGATTTTTTAAGGATTTTTTGAGTTATTTATTAGAATACCTTAAGTCACTTATAAGATCATTTAAGTTTTTAAATTCATCCTCAAGTTTTGAACACATTTTCTAGTAAGTTTTCACTTGAGATTTGTATTTATCACATCTGAACGTTTAAGCTTCAAGAAGGTCATCATCCACATCATTCTTATAATGCTTTCCACTAAGATTAGCATCCTTAATGGGTTCAACTAAGTCCAAATGAATAAGTTTAAGAGGTCTATATGTACTTATAACATTTTTTACTTTCAGGGATACTTGGTGTTGCTTTCCTATTTGGTAAAGTCCATATGTCATGCCTTCTGGTATAGATGTATGTAAGATTTGCTTTTTGAGACTTAGCTCTTGAGCCTTTGGAAGCCTTTCCTTTGCCCTCAAGCATAGGTTACTTAGTGCTAAGGGCACTTTTCTTCCCTACAACCTCAATACTAGAAGTTTAAGTTATATATGCTCTAATGAATATTGGAGGAGAAGATGTAGATGAAGAAGCTCATTAAAGCTAAAACCATATCTCACTAAGGGTGGTCTTTGAGATACAATAAGAGTATCCAAAGCTTTTTTCCCTTTATGAAATCTTAAGATAGAATTCCTAAATTCAATAACTTCACCTTTTAAAGTGTTATTTTCTTTTCATAGAGAATTAAGAGAGGATGAAGATTTAGAAAGATTTTCTAAGGATTTTTTGAGTTATTCACTAGAAGTCCTCAAGTTATTTATAAGATCATTTAATTTTTTAAATTCATCCTCAAGTTTGGAACACTTTTGCTTATAAGTTTTCATTTGAGATTTGTATTTATTACATTTCAAGGTCAAAGCTTCAAGAATCTTATCATCCACATCTTCTAAGTCCTTTTAATCATGATAACAATGTGAAGAAGTACTTATCCTATTGGAGAATTCCTCTTGAGCCATAAAGCATAAGTTGGCAACTTCTCCATCTTCCTCTTCCTTACTTGAGTTATCACCCCATATAACCCTGAAAATCTTCTTCTTCTCCTTGTTCCACTTTTTCTTCTTCTTGAGCTTGGGACATTTGGATTTGATGTGACCTTATTTTCCACATTCACAACAAGTCATTTCATTCTTCTTGTCTTTGAAATTAGGAGATGCTCTTTTGAAGTTTCCCCTATCTTTCCTTCTCTTTATGAGCTCCTTGGTCCTTCTTGAGAGCATGGCTAGCTCTTCTTCCTCTTTCTCACTTTCATCACTATCATTAGAGGCAACTTTAACCTCCTTATTTTTGTTTACAGATTTAAGAGCAATAGTCTTCTTTTTCTACTTTTTCATTGTCTCCTTACCCTTTAATTTTCTTCATCTCTTCATTCTTCTTTAAGGCCAGCTCATGAGTAAGTAACTTACCAGTAAGGATATCCATTTGCACCTTTCTGATCTATTGATTGGATTCTTGTATATGCTACAAACTCTAGCACTAAATTTCTCAAGAGGAAGAGATATGAGAATTTTAGTGGTTACCTTATGGTTAGTGAGAATTCTTCCAAACTTCTTCATGTTTGTGACAATAGAGAGGCGTTTATTTACCATGCCAGTGATACTTTCATTTTCTTTCATCATGAAGAGCTCTCATTTCGTCACATACATTTCTAACCTACTTGATTTCACAAGTGTAGTGCCTTCATGATTGTTATCCAATGCCTTCCATATCTTTTGGGCGATTGGGCAATGTTGCACTCTACCAATCTCCTCTATTGTTTAGGAGCTCAGAGGAATAGTCATTGCCCTCTTATTCTTCCCATTTGACTTTCTATGTCCTTCCACCTACTCTTCTTTTAAAATTAGTTCTTCACTACGATCTACCACTTTGGTTGGATGCTTCCATTTCTTTGCTATAATGTCCCACAAATCCACCACATTATTATTTAAATAGATCTCCATTTTATACTTCCAATGAGTATAGTCAGTTTTATCAAAGGCTTGAGGTGAGTGTGGATTCCTTCTTGTGCCATGATCTTTTCTCACTCAATTAAGGCTTTATTTTGAGACAAAGCTCTGATACCACTTGTTAGCCCTTGTACATCAAGAAGGGGGGTTGAATTGGTGGGAAATTTTGAATTTTGGAGGGGAAGGTTTGTTAAGCAAGAAACAGAAGAAATAGAAGAAGAATAGAACACACCAAATTTTATAATGGCTCGGGTATTAATCAACCCTACATCCACTCTCTAATTCTTCTAATTGGCTCTTTCACTAATTTCCAATGGTGTTTTAAAGCTCACACTTAAATTTATAACTTGTGTTTTTACAAAGGCTCACACATAACCTCATTAGTGTTTTGGAGGGCTAACACTTAACCTGAATAAAAGTTTTACAATCAAAGGCTAACTCTCAAACCCAAATCCAATGGTGTTTAATGCTCACACCAAATAATAATAACTCAAATACAATAAATTGAATTCTTAAAGGTTGAGAAATAAATTTGTAAGAGTGTGGCTATAATGAATGTTATTCTCTTGCATTCAAGCCCATTTGGTGGTCTATTTATAGCTTACAATCACTAAAGAGACATTATAAATAAAACTATATTTAAATCTCTAAAGTATGCTAGACAGATCTTCCTTTTAATGCTTGTTAGATGAAATTTGAGGTCGAGATGGTATAATCGTTGTCGCCATATTCACATAACACTAAATTTTGCTCATTCATGGTAAATAACCCCATTTGTATCTAACGGCAAGAACACATGGTATAAAAGCATTAGTTCTTTAGAAAAAAATAACCATTACATCCTTTGAGTAAGAATGGAAGTCACAGTCTCTACTTTTCCTCTTTGGACGAGATAATCATCGCGAAATTATCTGTCTAAATGAAGGTATTGCTTCACCAAAGTCTCGATCATTATTTTGCTACGATGAATTTTAATGTTCTAAAGGTTCTTTGGGACACCTAACATAATTTGGTTGAAGACTTGATTCCCTTCAAGTGAAAACAAAAGTAGCGATCATAACATACACTATGAAATCGACTGTCTAAATTTATCCAACTCTTCTACAAGATAGCGGTCACGACCTTCTAATTCATGATCATGAATTAGGATGCAAATTTCAATCTTTAAGACTAAGGCTTCCATTCAAATTTTAATGAGATTGTAGTTAACTATCTACAAGATCAACACTTGAATGGATATTAGTACTTAGGTTTAACTTAGGTCTACAAGATCAATCTATATTTTCAAGATCAAAAGAGATTTTTGACTTTGGATTGACTAATCTAGTCCAACAGCCTTATTAACCTCCCTTTTATCCTTATGAAGAGTTATAAGGATCTTTGCCACCACGTCTTCATTGGAATTTATTTTCCCAAACCTTTGAGAGTCTCTACTATATCAATGAATCTATTATACATTTTTATAATAGACTCATTTGGTCGATATATAAATATCTCATACTCAAAAGTATGTAGTTGTATATTCTTCTTTTTAACCTACTAATGCCCTTATATTATGTTTGAAGAGTATCCCTAATCTTTTTTATTGATATGTAGACTTAAAGCTTGGCATATCAGATTTGTGAATGGCATAAAATAAGGCATGCTTAGCTCTTCTATTCTTCAAGTTGGCCTTCTTCTCTTCTAGTGTTCATTCGCTTTTCTTTTTAAACACCATCAAGTATATAACAAGTTTAGTTAGAACCTCTCATCCTTACTCTATAATATATGGTTACACTTTCAAGAAAGATCTTCATTCTATTTTCCAATAGCTAGAGTTATCACCTTTAAGAAATCAGGGCTTATGGATGGATTATAATTCTTTTTGACTTACCTTTGATCTTCACTTTTTATTTTTAAGCTTGTTTTACCACTTTTTTATTCCTACAAGCCTTATAAGGGGTGAGTAGGGCTATGAGAATTTTTGTTATCACTAAAAAGGAAAGCGTCACAATAGAAAAAGAGACATAAGCAATATATAGAGGTTTAACCATAACCCTGGGCTACCTCCTCACCTTTAATATTCAACTAAAGAGTTCTACTATGCAAGTAATATGTAGGTGTTACTTAAACCTTATAAGTGAATTTATAAATGTATCTTTCTAACTTATCCAAGATAATTTTTGAACACTATCACAATCCTTTTCATAAGATAAGATAATTTTCACACACTATCATAATCCTTTTGGCACGATAGATTTGTAGGCATTATATTATGTCTTTCGAAATATCATAAAAAGTTACAAGCTAACCAACCTAAATAATGTTCTCACTCACAAGACTTATAAATAATGCATAAGAAAGATCACTCACTAAATCACAACCTTTTTTTCTTTTACAAGAAAAAAAATCAACATAACCAAGGTTTAGGCATTGAGCCTTACTTTGTGAATATTTAGAATTAATTTAAAGAAGTAACTTTAAGTAACTTCTTCTTCTAGCCTTTTAAGATAACTCTCTTAAGTTCAAGGTTTTGTAAATGTAAGCTTTGTTTAAAGTATATCTTTTTCTTTTATATTTATTTATCATATTAAAAGTCTGAATGAGATGGCCTCATATAGGTTTACTAAGAAAAACTAACTAGGACTCACACATATGAAAATCTATCAAAAACCTGTCAATATAGCCATAAAAGTTGTTAACAATTGCTACGATCTTTGCCTTAAAACATTAAAATTTCAACAGGATCAAAAATTAGTGTCAATGGTCATTGGTAGGAGGTGAGCATTTGATCAGTTCATTTTTTTACCAAAATTAAATAAATTTCATTTTATATTTCTAAAACCAAACTAAACTAATATTTTTGAAAAAAATCAAATAAACTAAATCGAATTTCATATACTAACAATCCAAACTGAATGAAACCTATAAAATTTTGGTTCGATTCAATTCAATTTAACTAGATACATATATTTTAAATTTAGTTTGATTTATTAATAATTTTAATTTATTTATTTGTTTTTTATTTGAGAATTAAAATGAAATCAAAAATCAAATTTGTTTGAAACTAAAATTGAATCAAACAAAATTTTAGTGAACTAAAGCAACCAAAAAATGTTGGTTTAGTTGGCTTTTTTGGTTTAGATCAATTTTTGCTCACCTCTAGTCATTGGTTGGCTTTGTTGTCATACTTAACAATGATTACTAGAATCTTTCCATGGTCATTATTTATCTTTCCAATAGGCATTAAAATCTATAATAGTTATAGAGACTTGAGAATTTTACATAAACTCCATAACCTTCTCTAAAAGATTCTTTAATCAGGCATTGTTTGATTGCCACACTCATTGTGTTATTGATGCACTTTGAGGAAGCTCCAACAGTCATTAGATTGTCTTTAACTTTCACTAATAGGCATTCAAGATAACTTAATTATCATTAGACCATTCTGCAATCAACAAATACTTACTATGATCACTAAGAAAACATCTAATTCACTTAATCTAGTTAACTTACTTCTTAAGGACTCCATTTCTCTTTTTAAATAGTCATTAGACAATGAGTTATGTGATTGAAAGTCATTAATAAAACCACTTTCTTAGAGGAAGCACTCCTCAACTATCATTGAGAGGTTTGTAATGATTATTGGAAGGCTAATTCTTTAACTTACTTTATTTTACACTAAGTATGAGCTTAAGTCTATCTTGCCTTCAACTTGAATTTTTTAACAGTTGTTCTTAATATATCTTTTGAACTTTTTAAATTATAAAAAGCATGCCTTAGGCTACAATCAAATTTGAACTTGCAATTTAATGGTGTTGAGGATCCTATATGTAATATAAGAAAGGTTTGTACTTTAACCCTTATTTATAATTATCAAAATAAGAATTAGAACCACAATGTTCAAAATAAAAGTTAGAAGATAATAATAGGTTAAGGTAAGATTATGCCCTAATGATGTGAATTCATGATGTGCAAGAGGATATTGATTTCTTATATAAACCTTAGTAGGCCTTTGATGGTGAATAATGTCGGATGAACCATAAGGTCTCCTATCATATATAACTTAATTTTTGCAAGCGCTATTAGGTTGAATTAATAAAATGTAAGGCAAAATAAAATGACTTTCTCCTTATTATGGCTATATGAAAAGACATGGAATAGTAATAAAAAAAAGTTGGAAAAATCATTCCCATCATTTATGATTTCATTTGTAAATATGAGCTAAGAGTTTTGAGGTATTAGATGAGTCATAGTGGAAGTATGATGAGATATTAAAACTTTGTATAAAATGTAAATTTAAAATGAACATAAGATAAGAGAGATATGTAATAATTTTAAATGATTTAAGGTGCCTAGCCCTTAAATGCTTAACTTTAAGGGATAAGTGTTTAAGAAGCACATGTGATTAGCATGATGTTAAGAGTTATGAGATGAAGAATTAAGGATTAACTTGTAACTAAGTCTCATAAATAATAATATAAAGAATGCATAAAGAGTTTAAACATAATAGTATGCAAGTATTTGGGAAGTTTTACACTAAGGAGATCTTAATGATCAAACTACTTTGAAGCAACCATATCATAGAGGAATGTATACGAAAGGCTAAAGATAAGAACTTAGAGTTGTATCCCTACCTTTATACGTAATGTTATATGTTTCTATGAGTTTTTTGAACATTCAAGGATGAATGTTCTTTAAAAGGGAAGAGGAGTTTATAAAACCATGAGTGTTATTTAGACTTTTTTTGGCCATGTACTTATACTATATTTGCTAAAGGAATGAATGCGATCATATTTATACATGTTCAAACACCCTAAATAGTTAGCCAAGATTATATCCTTATATGTAAGTCATTGGTAATTTCAAAAGAAATTTACCAAGTTATGTTATAATTAGACTAAAAGACACACCCATATTAGGCCAATAAGGCTAGGAAGAAATGATTGTTACGTTATGTTATCTTACCATGACCTGGTGGTATTTACACTTATAAAAGTGGTTGTTTTAAGATTTTTTCTCTAAACTTGACCTCTTTGAGTTCTAAACATCCATTCTCAGTCCATTTGAGTTTTTCACACCTCAAACACTAAAATAATCAATAAATTTAAGATGTGATTTACTTGATCTACTTATTTTTCTCCAAGATCTAAGTGATTTCTTTAAAGATTCTAAGCAATGTTTTCCATTCTTAGGCTCCAAGAGACGTATTTCTCACCTTCTTCTCTAGTCAATTAGTTAGATTATGAACTTGCTTCACTATAAAAAATAGATTTTAGCAATGGACAAAATCCATCGCTAAAGTACAAAAATTTGTTGTTGAAGGTCACTGGTGATGGATCAATAATAAACGTGTGTCATTCCTAAATTGATTCTTATAAATGCTTTAACAATGGAATTTTCTTTGTCCATCACTAATTTAGCAATGAACATTTATATTTGATGACTAATAGCTCTATCGCTAAATTAGGTGCAAAAGTCCATCCATTAGCAATGAACTTCCATCTTTGAAATGAATTAGCAACAGAGTTTCCTCCTTTGCAATGGTTCATGCTAGCTTTAGCGATAGCATAAAATCCAATGTTATATTATTATTTAAAAATACAACGATTCATTACTAGTTCATTGCTAAGTTTTTATTTTTTATTAAAAATATTTATTCAAATTAATTATCTAATTTCTTAGTTCTATTTTAATGTGTAATTATTTCTTAATAAATTAATTATCATATTTTTATTTTTATGTTAATGACTAATTATTTTCATTTATAATAATAATAATAATAATATTAATATTAATAAGAGAAAAAAGGAAGAAATATTGATAATAATAAGGGGAAGAAATATTGATAATAATAAAAATAATAGGAAGAAAAATTGGAAAGGAGATAAAGAAAAATAAAGAGAGAGAAGGAAAGAAATAACTACACAGAGAGAGTGAGAGAGAGATGCTAAAAATAAAATAAAAGGAAAGAAGAAGAAAATAAAGAATAAAAAGAAAATAAAAAAGAGAAGAAGAAAAAAAATAAAAAGAAAGAATGATAAAGAATGAAAAGAGAAGAAGAAAAATATAAATAATAAACAATAAGCACAAAAAATGATAAAGAAAAATAAAAAATAATAAGAAAGAAAATAACAAAGTTAAGAGAGATAAGAAGAAAAAAATAGAAAAGAAAAACTTTATTATTATTATTATTATTATTATTATTATTATTATTATTATCATCATCATCATCTCATCATTATGATAGAAAATAATAAAGAATAAAGATGAAGAAATAAATAGTAGGGATAAAAACTGTATGTGTGTGTGTGTGTATAGGATCAGAGTCTAGAACAGAGCAAGTAGTATGATCGTGATTGAATAATAAAACAGTAAAACTATTGGCATCCTTTAGACTAATTGAGAGGATTTTATAACTTTCATTTAATGGATGTTTTTATGTGTAAGACCACTTCTTCTTCACATTTTAATACCTCTAAAATTTTGAAAGAAGAATTATAAATAACAAAGAAATTACTATCAAAGATTTTACAAAAACATTGATAACTAGGAAATACCTAAAATCTAAAAGAACCAGATTTCCAAAACCTACAAACTAAACTTCTTTAAATCTGAATTTACCATTAAATCTAAAGAAAGGAATATTCAACTTTCAAAACCATATAAAACTATAAGATTTCTCCACCAAAAATCCTTATAAAATCACCAAAGTAAATATTACAAATACATTAACATATGTTTAGTCCAAATTGGTATCAAACCTTTCGTCAGAGAAGGTCTAAATACTTCTATCATAATTGTCCTTAGAGATGCCAAATGTACGAGCTTTCAAGATTCTCTTTTAAGTCATATTGAGTCTAGTCTTTGAAAAGAACCCATCTATTTCAGTTGTTATCCAAACATTACAGTCTCCATTAAGGATAAACACTAATTAAATGCCATGACCTATAAATAAAAACACATAATGACCAAATGGTTGAATGATCTATCATGATAGCTCTTATTTACAAAATACACTACAAAGCCTTAATGACAACTTTCTTTTTCAAACATAGGTTCCATTCACAAAAAAGAGAAACCCTTTTATTGCAAATAGATCTCACTAGATTAAATATTGTCATAACTAAATCCATATTGTTGGACTAGGGTAGTTAACCCTAAGTCTTGGGCCTCTTTTGATCTTGACAAAGAGGATCGATCTTTAATGTTTCTATTTAGTGTTTTTTTGCAGTTTTTATGTAAGTCTTTAAGTTAGAAGTTGGATTCAAAGAATATGAAGTAATTTCTAAATCGCAATCGCAATCTAATATTCGCAACCATGATCCATTAGAAAACTTGCTAAAAGATCAGACACACGAAATCACAGAGTCATTCTCAGCCACGATTCATCCAAAGGAAGAACTCCAAAAGTGACAGACGAATTGACAATGTAAAACCTTCCTTAGTCACAACTGTAAAATTTGAAGTAACTTAAGATGCAAGCAAGTTCATAATCACAGCTTGACAAGTGTTCCAGGTAACCATTAGAAGTCAAAAATCGCAATGGGAACTTGTTGGTAGTGACCGCGAACCCAAAAGAAGAAGATGAACACTTTTGACAAAGGAATTCGAGTTCATAGTAGCGTCCTGTACAAAATAAATCGTGACTGCTACTTTTGAGAGCAGGTGAAAGGCAGTAGCTATATTTTTCTGATAAACTAATCAGAAGCTGCCATATGGACTAGCCATTAGACACAAAAGGGGTTTCCCTTATAGAATTTGGAATTCACGACCGCAAATAAGTAGTAGCGATCATGAAACATGACTGTCAAGCATTTAATGCGAAAATCTGTCTAACACACTTTAATGATTTTGTACCAGTTTTATTGCAACATCTCTTTGATGGGTAGAGGCTATAAATACCTCACCAAACAGATTTAAATGCAAGAGAATTAATAACTTTGTACCAAACTATTGCAATTTTGCTACTCATTCTTTTCTATTCTTTAAGTTATTGTTAGGTGTGAGCATAAACGCCATCTGCAATAGGTTATAGTGTGAGCCTGTTAAAACATTAAGAGAGGTTGTTGTGTGAACCTATTAAAACACAAGTTGTAAAGGTTGTTGTGTAAGCCTAAAAACAAAAGTGTATAGGTTATTGTGTGAGCCTTCAAAACACAAGTTTAAAAGTTTGGTGTAAGCTTGAAAACACCTTTGAAAGATAGTGGAATACCCAATTTCGAAGAATTGAGGAGTGGACGTAGGGTCGATCATACTTGAACCATTATAAATCTTATTTTTCTCCTCTCTCTTTCAAATTTTAATTTCTATACACCAATTGAACCCCTTTTCTTAGTGCCTAAGGCCAACAAGTGGTATCAGAGCCTTACTTCACAATCAAACCTTCATTGAGTGAACAAAGATCATGGCACAAAAGGGAATCCGCTCACAACTCAAGCCATATTTTGATGGAATAGATTATACTCATTAGAAGTATAGGATAGAGATCTATCTTGACATAGAAGTGGCAAACCTTTGGGATGTGGTCATCAAGGAATGGAAGCCACCTACCAGAGTTGTGGATTATAATGAAGAATTAATCTCAAGGGACAAATGAGTTGAAGCACACAGGAGATCAAATGATAAGAACAAGAGAGCAATGGCCATTCTTCCAAGCTCACTCTGTAGAGAAGGGATTGGAAGAGTGCAACACTGTCAGACAACTCATGCCATTTGGAAGACTTTAGAGAACTATCATGAAGGCACAACTCTAGTCAAGTCAAGCCGTTTGGAGATGTATGTCATCGAATGGAAACTCTTCATGATGAAGGACAATGAGAGCATCACAGAAATGACAAACAGGCTCTTGTCCATTGTCACCAATATGAAGAAATTTGAAAGAACTCTTACTATTTGTGAGGTAAACACAAAAATCCTTAAAACTCTTGCTTTAAATAAATTTGATGCTAGAGTTTGCAGCATACAAGAGCCAAATCTGAAAATTAGAAAGGTTCCAACCAATATGTTGATAGGCAAACTCTTAACTCATGAGTTGGCCTTGCAAAAAGATGAACAAATGAAGAAGCTAAGAGGCTAAAGAGATAAACCGTAGAAAGAAAGAATACCCATAGCTCTTAAAGCTTCAACAAAAGAGAAAAAGGTAGAGATCACCTCAAGTGATGAAGAAAGTGACAAGGAGAGGAGGAGCTAGCAATGCTCTCAATGAGGACAAAGGAGTTGATTAAGAAAAGAAAGAAAAGAAAAGGCTTCAAGAATACAGCTCCTAATCTAAGAGAGAAATCCAATGAAGTCACTTGTTATGAATGTGGCAAGTAAGGCCACATCAAGTATGAATGTCCCAAATTAAAGAAGAATAAGAGATGGGACAAGGAGGAGAAGAAAAGTTTTTCAGCCACTTGGGATGATAGCTCAAGTGAAGAAGAAGAAGAAGGAGAGGTTGCCAACATATGCTTCATGGCACAAAAAGATCTTTCAAATGAGGAAAGTACTTCTTCTCATTCTAATTCTGATTTTGAATTTGATGAGATAGATGAAGAGCTTCTAGAGGCTTTAACCATAAGATGTGACAAGTATAAGTCACAAGTGAAAACTTATAAGAAAAGATGCTCAAAATTAGAAGATGAATACAAGACTCTTAGTGATCTTGTAAATGAGTTGAGGACTTCTAATGAAGAACTTAAAAATTTAGTAGAAAGACTTTTGATTTCATCTTCTTCTATGGCTTCATTAAGGAAAGAGAAATACACTCTTAAAGGAGAAGTCATTGAGCTTAGAAGCTCAATCTCTAAGTTCCATAAAGGAAAATAAACCTTGGACATATTGATTGTGTCACAAAGACCACCACTAGTTAGACATGGTTTAGGCTTCAATGGAGCCTCATCATCATTTCAAACTACATTTGTTAGAGCTTCACAACCTCAAACATTAAGCATTGATTTAATTGGGAAGAAAAGCGCTCCTAGCACTAAGCCTCCTAAGCCTAAAGGCAAAGGGAAGACTCTCCCAAACTCTAGAGCAAAGACTCAAAGAGCTAACCATGCCTACATTTACAATAAAAGCATGGTCATTCTCATAAAAAATTTTCTACTCATACTCATCAAATATGCACATGCATGCATTCACATGAACAAGGTATGAGAAGGCCCCCTACTTATACTAAATATGTGCATAGGAGAAAAACTCACAAGTCTAAACTCCAATGCCATTATTGCTTGAAATATAGGCATGTTAACATTCATTGTTGCATTAGAAAGGCTCACCTCAAATTAGAAAACCCTTCAAACTCTAACCCCCTAGGACCCAAGTATACTTGGGTACCTAAGAAAAGGTAACTCACTTTTATTGTGTAGGGGAATGTGACAACCACCAAATCAAGCAATTGGCATGTGGATAATGGATGTTCCAAGCATATGATTGGAAATAGAAAGCTATTCATGGCATTGAAAGAAAAATAAGGTGGAGATGTCACATTTGGTAACAATGCCAAGGTTAAGGTAATTGGCATTGGAACCATTGATAAGAATGGATGTTCTTTAATTGATAATATTCTTTTAGTTAGTGGCTTACAACATAATTTGTTAAGTGTAAGTCAATTGTGTGACAAAGGTAATAAGGTCACCTTTGATCCTAGAGAATGTCGAGTCACCACTTTAGTGGATGATGAAGTTATTTTCAAAGGTGAAAGGAAAGGCAATACCTATTCAATTGACTTAGATAAGTTGGCTAACCTATATTTTAAGTGTCTTATATCTTTGAGCAATGAAGCTTGGTTGTGGCATAGAAGGCTTGGATATGTAAGCTTGGATCTTCTTCAAAGCCTATCCAAAGGAAAGTTAGTGGAAGGGCTTCACAAGCTAAATTTCTGTAAGGACAAGACATATGGTCTATGCCTAATGGGCAAACAACACCATGCCTCTCACAAGGCCAAAAATGTTGCAAGTACATCAAGACCACTTCAACTTATCCATTTGGACTTAATAGGACCTATTAGAAGTGCTAGCTTGGGTGGAAAACATTATGCACTAGTCCTTGTAGATGACTACTCTAGGTTCACATGGGTATCCTTCTAGCTCATAAGAATGATTCATTTGATGCTTTTAAAAGTTTTGCAAAAAGAGTTCAAAATGAAAAAGGCTACTTCATATCGTTTATTAGAAGTGACCATGGAAAGAAATTTCAAAATGAATCATTCGAAAATTATTGTTTGGAGAATAAAGTTTTTCATAATTTTTCAACTCCTAGAACACCACAACAAAATGGTGTTGTAGAGAGGAAAAATAGAACTTTGGTAGAAATAGTTAGGACAATGCTCAATGAGTATTCCTTACCAAATTACTTTTGGGCCGAAGCCATTAATACCTCATGTTATATTGCAAATAAAGTTTTCAAAAGACCCATTCTCAATAAAACTTCTTATGAGCTTTGGAATGGTAGAAAACCCAAAATTTCATACCTAAGAGTATTTGGATGTAAGTG
>CATIWR010264010.1:0-16993 GCA_949677035.1 Omphalea diandra | reverse complement strand
TTGAAAGTTCACTTTCCTCTTTTAGTCCCTTTACTTCACTCCTTTAGCACCTCCATCCATGTCCTAACCCCTATGTGCTTCTTATACTTTTAAATAAGCTCTCTAATACCATTATTTATGATAATATAACACGCACATAACATAAGATAAATTTTCATGCAACTATATAAACATTACATATATGTTCAAGTGTCCCAAATGCTATGGTGCAAGTGTCATCATCGTGCTTATCCAATTCACATGTCTAAATGACCATTTATCCAATGCCTATGTTCATGTATGGTTTCAAATCATTTATGTAATGAATATGTTCATGTGATAATGCCAATGAATGTGGATGAAGATGTTACAAAATTAGTGTATGGGAGTTCCTCATTACATCTCAAGAGCACAACAAAGGCCATGCATGAAGCTCTACCAAGTCTGGTTATTTCTAAGGAGGCTACTTCAAAAGATGTTGTTGCTTTGGTTACCCAGAAGTGAAAAATCACTTTTTTTTGTGAAGATTTGCCACTAAAAGGAATGGATCATAGCCTGGCTTTATTTGTAAGAGTTAAGGTCAAAGGAAGATGCACTCCATATGTTATGGTCGATGACATATCTATAATTAACATTTATCCCCTAAAGTTGTTGCATAAGTTTAGGTTATTAAAGAAAGACCTGAAGGCATTAGATAATATCATTTGCACAAGTTTAGGTTATTAGAGAAAGACCTGGAAGCATTAGATAACATCATTTAGGCTTATGATGACAGTAAGAGGCCAACCTCAGATGTATTCAAAACCATGGTCAAGACTGGAATCATAAAGACAATGGTTAAATTTATAATTTTTGACATCCTTATCATTTTCTCACTTTTGCTAGAAAGGTTGTGGTATCATTTGATAGGAGGAGTGCATTTATCATGCATTAGAAAGTCAAGATTCCTTATAAGGGTGAGATATTGACCCTCTATGTAGAAGCTTGAGAGATTATGTTAGCATGAGTATGGCTATCTTACATCTTAAGGGTTTTCAAGTTGCTGGAGTTATAGACAAATACGTTAACTTGAACGTAATGGGTATCATGAAAAATTGGAACTTTCTGCTAAGTCATGGATTGGGAATGAATTTTATAAGTGTGTTCAAGCTTTCAGAGATTCTAACTCTCACTACTTGAAGAGGATTGGCTTAATGTGAGAAAGGAACTAAGTCAAAGGTAAGAAATTTATATAGGCCTTTATTTGAGTTCTTCATGAAAAAAAGGAAGTACTAGGAAAAATTGAGGAAGAAACCACTTATAAGTATGAAAAGCCATTGGGTGATGACACTATAGAGGAGCACGTAAAAACATTCTTTTAGATGAAAGTTGGGGAAATAGGTTTTTTGAACTACAAAGATTCGACAGATAAGGAATATGAGAAGAAAAAGAAGAAAAAGAAAGAAACGTAAACAAATTATAGGAGACATAAGTACTCAGGGATTAGACCACTTGGCTATGGAATGATAAATGGAAGGTATCTAAGGAAAAGCATGGGAAATATTTGTTTGATCAATAGTTCTAGGCTACAAATGGAGATCTGATGAAGAAGAAATCTAGAATGGATAGCTAAAAAGCACCTCTTGTGGATTCAAAATGGGGATATACTGGGTAGTGCAAGTTCATAGAAGGCACATATACTAGATTGAGCTTGGCAAATATTGAGAATATGATTATTAACTCCATTGAAGATGTGGGAGATGGTGCAAAAGCATAAGTCGAGCTAGCTAGATTGAAAGGGATAACCTTCCAGGAGAATTTCATGAAGATTGAGTTGAGGGATGACCATATGAAGCAAGACTTTGAAGGGTTATAAAAATAATGGCCAATATGACATCAAAGAAAGGAACAAGTATTGAACAAGTTGGTGACTCAAATGCAGCTTAGGTGACTGATAAAGAAAGTGTTATAGGGGAAGGGGAGACTGATGCCTAAGAGACTTCTATTGATCTACTAGAAGAAGTTGTCTTTCCTGATAATACTGATGTATTTATTTCCAAGTTTAAGTTAATGAATGATGAGCTTGCTTATTTATGTGATGTGTTTCTTTATGTTAGTATGCATAACATGCATCATTTGATGAGTATATTCAATTTTAATTTTGTGCATAACACTGTATTTAATCTTAACACATTAAAAAATTTAAAAATCTTGCTCATTATTAGTGATGTCACACTAGAAAACAAAGAAACTTTAAAAAAATTGCTCATAAAGTACTAGAGGGTTTTTACTTGGTCATATGAGGATATGCTAGGGTTGATCAAAAGATAGTTGAGCACAAGATTTATACTTAATCTCACATAAGACCAGCAAAGCAAAAATTAAGAAGGATGAGACTAGAGTGGGCTTTGTTGGTTAAAGAGGAAGTGGCAAATCAGTTGAATGCAAAATTCTGCAAGATAGTGGATTACCTTGAGTGGTTGGCTAACATAGTGCTATTGTCGAAGAAGGATGAGAGAATAAGAATGTGAGTGGACTACAGGGACCTGAACAACCCTAAGGATGATTTTCCTCTACCTCACATTAATGTGTTAGTAGATAGTGTTGCAACGTGTGTCATGTACTCTTTCATGGATGAATTCTCATGCTATAAATAGATTATTATAAAAATCACTAATAAGATTGAAATGTTAGTTATGTGCCCTAGGCCAATGCTTGTAATGGATATTTTCTTAATAATGTCAAGGTTGCATTTTTATTAAATATATCATTTATTTATGGCTAAATGATAAATTCCATGCATAGTCAATTTTACCTAATGTCATCAAGTATGTGACTTGATAGTAAAATGTTTAGGTGTAAAGAATTGTATTCTAAATTGTCCATGGTGGGTCATTATTATTGGAATAATAATGAAAAAGACTAGCATGTATTTTGATTGATGACTATGTTTTACTAGTCATGAATATGTGATATTAAGTCAAACATATAAATATGTATTTAAGAAAAACTGTATAGGACCAACCCGCTATGAGAACACTACATGGATTAATAGTCATAAGTGATTCTCATGCAATAGTATTAACTTAGTCCTCTGACCTAAAAATCATCATAGATTTTAATATAATGAACTTCATATTTTGATATAGTCCAACATTATCTTTAATGGGATGATCATAAAATCTAATATTGGACATGGAGTAAATCATATAGAGGAAAATGAGTGATTAAGAAGGAATTTGTCCCTCATACATTTATGAGAATTGTATCTCTTAACCCCTCAATAAGTTAGACTAAATAGATTGCATAACCATGTGGTAATGAATTATGGTTATCAATGTCGTTTTACATTAGTCTACTTAGAGATGAGAAAGAATTGAACTATATAAGAATGGCATGATCAATGTCTTATATTTAATTGAGATATAATTTGATAAAAAGATTATAATACTGTTTGTGAAATAGGTTAGATCAGATTATTAACATTCACATAAATTGGGTAGTCATAATGTCTCATTAGAGGCCACTGATGACTTGTGGTTGGATCATAATTTTGGGCCACTACCAGCATTATGTGAACCTATAAGGTCGTACACATATAATAGGCCCAAAATGAAATTGGGTTTCTACTTCTCTCTATTTATAATTAAGATAATTAGAGATATTATCTAAGTTATTCGATATCAATTTCATTTTAAGAAGGTTAAAACAAAATTGTATACTATCTATATCTTTTAAGATCAAAGTTGACATAAAATATCTTAACAATTATAATTATATATATAGATATATGCGTACACAGTTTTAGGGTTTTTTGTTTTCCTTTAGAAAACATAAAACGTTTAGAGAGAAAAACCATAGAGCTAGCATACCCACATTTTTGAAGTAGTCTATTCATGTGAATACCTGGAGAAGGCGATCATCCTTTGGTGAAGCCTTAAGCTTACTTCAAGCTAGAGATAGGGTGTTACTGGTGTAAAACCCCTCTTAGCCTTCCAATAGATCTGTGATCTCAAGTCAAAATTGGTAAGATTCACATCCTTTCATTTATATTTAATTGAATTGCATGGATCCTTTATAGGATATTTTGTAGAAAATATTTATTTTGCGCTGTGTTTGTTCTACAAAATCTAATAGTGGCATTAAAGCCACTTGAGAATTTGATTAAATTGAATTGTTCCATGTATAAACGTTATATATGTGAACATGGATGTGATTGTTTGAAAATCATTTTTAAAGATTTGTTATAAAATGATTACTTTAAGGGTGATTTGAAAAAACTGTATGAAAAATGAAAATAATGCATTGATTAGATTAATGTGTTTTAGGGTTTAATGTGATTAAATGTTTTGATAGTGTTAATTTGATTAACACATTAACTGTTTCCTATAATTAATTATTAATATGTTTAATACAACATAAAAAGATTCACTATTGTATTTTTCATCTTGTTAGTTATGGCGATTTGTTTAAACGTTAAATGTATGATAATCTATTTTGAACATATTCATAAATGTTATGGCATCATTTTAATCGTTGAATATGAGTGATTTATTTTTAATAGATTAACACATTTCACAAATCTATTTAAATGTCAGATAGTAATTAATTGGTTTTTTTTGGACAAATTAATTAATCTAAATAATTAAACCTAATAAAATTTAGGCAGTGACTCATACAAATGAGTAAGGTAAATCGTTTACTTTTAAAAGGCGTTGTCCCCTTAAACCTCACCCATTGATTAGCTAGCGAGACCATTGTTAGAGGCGTTGCCCCTAGGATCCCAAAAGGATTCTTCATACAATTGTTTGTTGCCCTAACATAATTTGTTGAGCATGTATGGTTGTTTATGACCACGTGTTATGCATGGCGCTTGGCATAACCATTTAGACCAATGTGATTGGCTTTTTTATTTCTCTATTTTTCAAGGGTTGTAATTTTTAAAATGTGACCTGCGTGTTGTTTAATTTTGTTGTGATCATTTATTTTATTAGTAATAGAATAATACAGATTACTATTTTTTAAATTACAACTTGTAATGGAGATCTTCAAGCATGAGGTGGTGACCATTGATGGCAACCTGAGCAAATCAATGGAGAAGAAGATTACCCCTAGGATTGATCTTTTGATCCTCATATTGGCTTGTGAAGATTAATATAGATTAAGGGCCATGTTATAACACATTTATTTTTATTATTTTTATGTATAGATGTTTATGATGCAATGTATGTGATGTATGATTTGCAACATAAAATACATAATTGATTAAAATTGGTAAGATCCCTTAATAAGATAAAGCCATAAAAATGCATACCATGATTCAAACACTTGTCAAGACTTTGATTCCTAAATATCAGTTTTGTGAAAGCAGAGCATATTAGGTCATCTTAATAAGAAAAGGTGGATAATAGTGATATCCATAAGTTTGAAATAGTTAGAATTAACTAGGTTACCAAAACGGTTTTGAACCTAAGGCATAAAATGGGATTTGTCGAGACATGTGATGTCAATATCCCATAGTTATCCAATAGTTACATAAGATGTAATTGGTAAAGTGTTACCTACCTAAATAACCAAAGTTTAAGTGATAAGCCAAAGCTTACTTAAAATTAGGTGAAATATGGATCTTGGCCCACTAAATATTTTAATTGTTGAGAAATTCTATTTTGAGGGTTAATGAATTGATAAAATTTAGTGGGAGTTAATATTTAATTAAATACTAAGTGCACTTTGTATATATTTTTGTTGTAGATTATGGCTTCAAATAATACCTTTAATTTGTCGCTGTGATCGATCCTTAAAAAGGATAAATTGAATGGGATAAACTTCCTTAACTAGTACAAAAACTTAAGAATTATCCTCAAGTAAGAAATGAAGGAATATGTCCTTGATCAGCCTATCCTCAAGGAGCCTATTACTGGTACTCTTAGAGCCCAAATGGATGCTTAATGACTCAATGGATGTCACTTGCCTCATGCTTGCCAGCATGGAATTAAAGCTTCAAAAGTAATTGATGGAAATTAAGGCTTATACTATAATGGGTCATCTCAAGGAAATGTTCTAAGAGAAGGCCTGAATTCAAAGATTTAATACCATTAAGGCTCTACTCTTGTGCAAGTTAGTAGTTGGTAGCTCAGTTAGTCCTCATGTTCTAAAGTGAAGGCTCATCTTGATCATTTGTAGAAACTTGGTCATGCCATTAGTCAAAAGTTAGTTGTTGACATAATTCTCCAATCCTTGCTAGAGGCATATGATGTGTTCATTATGAACCATAACATGCATAATATGGAGAAAAGTGTTTATGAATGGCATGGGATGCTTAAGACTACTAAACTGAACATCGAGAATAACACAAAAGAGGTTATGATGGTTAATAAGGGGAAGGTATGAAGAAGAAGGGAAAGGGAAAGAAAAAAAGGCTACAAAGGACTTAAAGAATCCTAAGCCCAAACATCTAACGGAGGAAGCATGCTATTTTTGTAATGAGCTGAGTCATTTGAAGAGAAATTGCAAACTTTATCTAGATGACCTAAAAAGGAAAATAGACATTCAAATTACTGCTCTGGGTACACATATTATAGAGGTCAATTTGTCTACTTCTAAATCCACATGGGTATTGGATATTGGATCTGGATCTCATATTTGCAATAATGTGTAGTGTCTGAAAAGGAGCAGATCTTTGGCCATTGGTGAGGTGAACCTACGAGTTGTGAATGGAGTAAGAGTTATTGCCTTAACTGTAGGAACTTATGAGTTAACTTTGCCTATTGGACTTATTTTGACATTGAATAATTGTTATATGCCTATTATAAGTAGGAAAATTATTTCTATTTCTTGTTTGGACATGGAAGGTTTTGAGTTTTTTTTATTAAAAATAATAAATACTCCATTTCTTATGATGACATGCTTTATGGTTATGCTCATCTATCAAATGGTCTTTATGTCCTAAATCTCAAAAACAAAAATATTCAGTCCATCTATAATATTAATACAAAGAAGCATAAATCTAATAACTCAAATTTTGATTATCTTTAGCACTATCGTTTAGGATACATAAATAAGAAACATTATCAAATCTTCAACAACATAGACTTTTGAATTTATTTGATTTTGAATCATTTAAAACACGCAAATCTTGTGTATTGGATAAAATGACTGAGGCCCCTTTCACAGGGCATAATGAAAGGGCTAATGACCTATTAGGCCTAGTACATACCAATGTATGTTAACCCTTAAGTTTAAATGCTAGAGGAGGCTTCCAATACTTGTTCACTTTTACAGATGATTACAATAGGTATGGCTATATCTATCTTATGAAACATAAATCTAAATATTTTAAATTGTTCAAAATTTTAAAAAATGAAGTACAAAACTAGCATGGTAAAAATATTAAAGCACTTCAATTAGATCAAGGTGGTGAATATTTAAGCTAAGAATTCACTAATCATCTTTTAGATTTTGGGATAGTTTCACAACTAACTTCACCAGGAACACCATAGTGGAATGGTATATCTAAATGGAGAAATAAATTGTTATTAGATATGGTTTGATCTATGATGAGTTAGATAGATCTTTCAATCTCTTTTTGGGGGTATGCTTAGGAAACTGTTGCATTCATACTAAACAAAGTTCCATACAAGGCAGTTGAAAAGACACTATATGAGATATGGACTGGGAAATATGCCAATTTGTCTTTTCTAAATATTTGCTTATATGAAGTGTCAAATTTTAGATAAATTGGCACCCAAATTAGATAAATGCTATTTTGTGGAATATCATAAAGAAACTAAAGGATATTACTTCTACAATACTTATAAGAACAAAATGTTTATTGCTCGAAATGGTGTCATTTTGAAAAGAGAGTTCATTTCTAAAAGAATTAGTGGGAGTAAAGTTTAACTAAAAAAATTGTTGCTTATAGAATCATTAAAGCACATATGGAATCTCAATAAGATTCATAAGTAGTTGTTCAACCAACACAAGTAACACAAGTTGTAAGAAGGTCTATAAGAACACGTCAGATACTTGAGAGATGTAGATTTCTCTTAACTGATCACAAAAAATTATTGCTTATAGAACAATGTTAGCCCATATCCTATCAAGAGGTTATGGATAGTCTAGACTATGAGAAATGGCTAGAAGCCATGAAGTTTAAAATGTAATCCATGTATGATAATCAAGTATGGACTTTGATTGATCCACCTAATGGTTTAAAAACTATTAGGTGCAAATGGGTTTTCAAAAAGAAAGCTGACATGGATGGCAATGTGCATACCTATAAAGCAAGGTTAGTTGCAAAAGGTTATAAGCAAACACATGATATAAACTATGATGAAACCTTTTCACCAGTTGTTGTGCTTAAATCCATTTGAATTCTCCTTGCTATAGCAACATATTATGAGATATGACAAATGGATGTCAAAACAACATTTATTAATGGAAATCTTCTTGGAGATGTGCATATGATGCAACCAGAAGGTTTTGCTAGTCTTGAGAATTGCAAAAAGGTGTGTAAGCTTCAAAGGTCTATTTATGGATTGAAGCAAGCTTCTAGGAGTTGGAATCTTCATTTTGATAAAGCAGTCAAAGAGTTTGGCTTCATAAAAATAGAAGATGAGCTTTGTATTTACAAGAAGGTTAGTGGAAGCATAATAGTTTTTTGTATGATACATCTTGATAACATATTACTTATTGGAAATGATATCCTTACTCCACAAAATGTTAAATTATGGTTAGGGAATTGTTTTTCAATGAAAGACTTGGGTGAAGTCCCCTATATCTTAAATGTTAAAATCTATAAGGATAGATCTAAAAGGCTTATTAGCCTAAGTCAAAGTACATACATTGAGAAGGTACTTAATAGGTTTAGTATGCAAGACTCTAAAAGAGGATTCTTGCTAATGTCTCATGGTATAATTCTTAGCAAGACTCAATGTCCACAAACATAAGATGAGTGAAAGCACATGAGTAAGATTTCATATGCATTTACTATTGAATCTATCATGTATGTCATGTTATGTACTTGACCTGATGTCTCATATGCACAACAAGTTGGTATCGATTAGATTTAGGCGAAAGTCATTGGATAATAGTTAAGAATATCCTTAAATACTTGAGAAGAACTAAGGATGCATTTTTAATATACAGAGGACTGAAAGGTGAACTAGTTGTAATTGGTTACAAATATGCTAGCTTTCAGTCTGACAAGGATGAATTTTGATCATAGTTAGGTTGTGTTTTGTTTAAATAGAGGTGCAATGAGCCAGAGAAGTTTAAAACAAGAGACTGTGGCCCATTCTATAATAGAAGCTGAGTATATAGCCACCTCAAAAATAGTTAAAAAAGTTGTTTGGATCAAGAAATTTATCATTAGACTAGATGTTGTTCCCAATATTTCCAATCTAGTAGACCTATATTGTAATAATAATGGAGCTGTAGCACAGGCTAATGAGCCACGATCACATTGGCAATCCAAACACATACTTAGGCATTTTCATCTCAGTCGAGAGAACATTGAGAGGGGAGATGTGAAGATATGTATAGTGCTAACCAATGAAAACATTACTAATCTATTCACCAAACCGATGTCACAACCAAACCATGAGAGTCATGCTAGGTCAATGGGTATGAGATATAATTTTGATAAGTCCTAGTGCAAGTGGGAGACTATTTGTTATGTGCCCTAGGCTAGTGCTTATAATGGATATTTTCTTAATAATGTCATTTAACAATTTTATTAAACATCTCATTATTTATGGCTAAATGATAAATTTGATGAATGGTTAATTCTATCTAAGATCATCAAGTATGTGACTTGATAGTAAAACCTTTAGGTGTAAGGAATTATGTTCTAAATTGTCCCTAGTCTATCATTATTATTGGGATATGTTGGCCCTAGGCACCAAGAAGGGGAGGTTGAATTGGTGTATAAAAATTAAACAAGAAGATAGGGAAGAGAATGAGTAGAAAGTAGACATAAGATTTATAGTGGTTCGGGTATAATTGACCCTACATCCATTCCCCAATTATCAGTAATTGGGTGTTCCACTATCTACCAATGGTGTTTGTAAGCTCACACCAAACTTTTGTACTTGTGTTTTGAAGGCTCACACAACAACCTTTGCACTTATGTTTTTGAGGCTCACACAACAACCTTTACACTTGTGTTTTTACAGGCTCACACAATAACCTCTCTTAGTGTTTTTATAAGGTCACACTACAACCTTTACAAATGGTGTTTATGCTTACACCAAACAATCTCTAAAAGAATAGAAAAGATTGAGTAACAAAATTGCAAAAGTTTGGTTACAAAATTATCAATTATCTTGCATTTACATCTGTTTGGTGAGGTATTTATAGACTCTACCCATAAAGAGACGTTGCATTAAAACTGGTATAAAATCTTCAAGGTATGCTAGATAGATTCTGCATTAATTACTTGTCAGGCTGAAGTTGTGGTCGCGAATTCCAAATTTTCTTATGAGAGCCAAAACTTGTGGTGAAAAGCCTCATTTGTGTCTAACGGCTAGTCCACGTGTCTTCTTGCCACTGGTTCGCTAGAAAAATATAGTTGCATTTCTTATGCTAACAAAAGTAGTGGTCACGAATTTCTTTGTATGGCTGTGACTTAGGACGCGAATTCATCTGTCTGAAATTGCATCTTCCACTTCACGAATCGCAGTCGCTACCAATAAGTTGCCTTTGATATTTTTGTCTTCCAACAGTCACGTAGGACATTTGTCAAGCTTTGGTTGTGAACTTGTTTCCTTCTTGAGGCTTTTTGAAATTTGTGGTCGCAACTCTGACGCTACATAGATCGCGAATCAGTTTGTCTTTTTTGGACTCCTTCTTTTGGGTGAGTCACGATCGAGAATGGCTCCTCTATTTCACCTATCTGATTTCTAGCAAGTCATCTCATGGATCGCGGTCGAGAATCTAAGATTTCAATCGCGATTTAGAAGTCAACTTGGAGTTTAAGAGCTCTATCCAACTTCACTTAAAGATCCTATTATTTTTCGTAAAACAAGACTTAAATAAACCATTAATAGTGATCAATTTCCTTTTTCAAGGTCAAAAGAGTTCCTAAACCTAGGATTAACCCTCCTAGTCCAACAATCTCTCCCTTTTTGATTTTGAGAACTTAGATTGATCCAAAGTTAAAAGATAGATGCAGAAATGTGAAGTTAAATATACTATAGAATCAATGAACACTTAATATGAAATTCTAAGTATGACATTCAATTAATTTAAGAGAAATGCCTTAAAAATCCTAAGTGTGATAGTAGGAAGATCCCCCTCAACTTATGCTATGGTTGAAAGTTATTATTACTTATTCCCCCTTATAGGTAAAACTTAGATTTCCCTTAGTGTCTATCTCTCCCCCTTTGGCAAAATCAAAAAGAGGGTGTTAGAAGAGAATGTGAACAAGCATAAGTATGGATTAGGAGCAATCATAAGAAAGTAAACCATAAAGAAAAATGTATCAATCACATAAAGCAAGTATTTGCAAGAAAAATACGCTTTATTTATTGACAATTGTATGATCACACATAGTTGAAAATAAATAAAAACAAACTAAACAAATACCTAGAAAAAAAAAAAAGAAAAATTTATTCATAAGCTAAAAACTAGGAGAATCATCATCATCTCCAGAAATGTCTACTGCTTGCTCTTATGTGGCTCCCTCAGCTTCATCCCCATCCTCCATATCTTCATTGTCATCCTTATCTTGAATGTCATCAAACTCCATGAAGTCTGAAAGGTGGCAAGGAGGAACTTTTAGTTTCTCTTGAATATTCACCATATCATTGTGAAGATGTGAAAGGAAGAGGAACCTTCTCTTCATCATCCTCACCAGTTTGTCCAATTTGTTGTTGATGGTGGTAAGAGATAACTTAGACATTGGTTTGGGAGAAGGAGGAGGAATAAAACTTGCGCCTTCTTCTATGTGGAGCCTCTTCCTCTTAGAGGCTTGTGAACTCTCCATACATTTTGCACTGAAAGCACCCAAGGTATAAGCATAAGTATCTAGGTGTATGGCTTTGGCATTGATCCAATAGGTAAGGTCGAGGAAGTTTTGGGATGGAAGGAACTTCTTAGTAAGGAATTTTTCTTTTTCCTCATCAAGTGCTCCAACATATCTATAGATGGCAGTAATGTGAGAGGGAAAGAGAAATTGGCTTTTTAGCTTTGTACTCACGTGAATCAATTGATCCATAAGGTATCAGCCGATTTGGATCAGTTTGTTTTTGATAAGGCAAAACAAAAAATGCCAAGTCTTTTTAGGCACGTTCTCATTACCATCACCTCTTGCATTGATCGAGAAAGTGATGATGCGATGAAGGATCCAAAGGGGTAAAGACTTTATATGTTTGACTAGTGAGGAGCGAGGGTTGTGTTTGGTTTCAATAGAGATCTTAGACCAAAATTCAGAGTAGATGACGCCAAGTGCAGAGATGATGAAAGGAATGTGTTCTTTGACTTGCAAGTTAAAAAGGGATGAAATTTGGTCAAAGGTTATATAAAAAGGGTCGCCAAATGACCGAAATGCTAACCCGTATTGACTTGCAGGAGATTCCGCTTTTCTACTTAATTGGACGGTGTACATGAATTCTGGCACCACCTCCTCGTAGCTAGGTTCATCTCAAAAGATGAACTCATTCCATCCAACATTTGATAGGAACACTCGCACTTCATTATTGATGCCAAGTGTCTCCAAGAGAAAAGATGAAGGAATTTTGTAAGGTAGAATTATTTTGGAAATGTTGGGCTTGTACCTTTCCTTCTCCTCTTTGGTTACACCTTTCATTTGTTGAACGACAGGGGGCTAGAAGATTGAGCCACTGATCTGCTCTAGAAATTTTCTTGGGGGCCATTGTAATCAAGAGAGAAAGTTGGAAGAAGATTGATGCTAGAAGGATTTTAGTGTTTGAGAATAGAGATGAAGTGATGAAAAATATTGTTTGAGGGGTTTATATAGCCTTTGAAGAGGCATATCAATGACTAGAAGAAGAGTTATAAAGGGTTAGAAATCAAATCTCATAAATGGCAGGCGGTTACCCAAATTTGCATCCGCGATTTTTCAAGTCACAACAGCGAATTTCAAAAAATATGAGTAACAGACAAGTTTTCCTCAGGAATACGCGCCTTAACGGTCAAAATTTTGAAAATCTGACAAAATTCATAGTGGAGAGGAAATTTTGCGATCGCAAATTAATGTTTGACAGTTGGGTGAAATTGACTTGTAAATTGCGACCGTGAAGAAGGAATAGCGGCTACAAATTATGAGTCATTAATGAAAGATAGTTGAATTTTAAAAACATTTTGATCCACTTAACTCTATCACCCACAAATATCACAAATCAATAAATATCAATACATGTAGCAATATTTCACATAAGATAAAAAATTTTCACTTTAGGGCACTTCCATCAAGCATTCCCAATTCTCTCTTAATGAAGTTCATCCTTTCTTTAATTAGAGGTTTAGTGAAAATATCTGCTAGTTGATGATTTGTGTCAATAAACTCTAACACGACATCACCTTTTTGTACATGATCTCTAAGAAAATGATGTCTAATATCTATGTGCTTACCTTTAGAATGTTGGATGGGATTCTTAGAGAGATTAATAGCACTTGTGTTATCACATTTAATGGGAATGTGATCGACTACTTTGCCAAAATCCTTCAATTCCAAAGAACTTGGGTGCAACAACAATCCGTCGCCACATAATTGGCTTCCGCAGTGGATAAAGCAATCGATACTTGCTTTTTACTAAACCAAAAAACTAGGCATTCACCTATAAATTGGCAAGTCCTAGAAGTGCTTTTTCTATCTAATAAACTACATGTATAACCCGCATCCGAATACCCTACAAGGCTAAAAGATGACTCCCTAGGATACCTTAACCCTAAGTGATTTGTGCCATGCAAGTATTTAAAAATCCTTTTAATAACATTCAAATATGACTCTCTAGGAGAGGATTGGAACCTAGCACACATACAAACTCTAAACATGATATCTGGCCTAGAAGTAGTAAGATAAAATTGAGATCCGATCATACCCCGATATCTCTTTTCATCTACCACCTTACCTAATTCAACCTTGTCTAGCTTGATGATACTACTCATTGGAGTTTTAGCTGCTTTGCAACCATCCATGCCAAATTTCTTTAGTATCTCCTTTGTGTACTTGGCTTGGTTAATGAAGATCCCTTCTTTGGATTGCTTGATTTGTATACCGAGAAAAAACTTGAGCTCTCCCATCAAGCTCATTTCAAATTCCCTAGTCATACACTTAGCAAAATCCTCACAAAGATATTCATTACTAGCACTAAAGATAATATCATCAACATAGATTTGAATAATTAATGTATCATGCTTGTGTTTTTTAACAAATAGTGTAGTGTCCACCTTTCCCTTTTCAAAATCATTTTACAAGAGAAATGAACTAAGCCTTTCATACCTAGCTCTTAGAGCTTATTTCAATCCATATAAGGTTTTGTTCAATTTGAAAACATGGTTTGGAAAATAATGAGACTCAAAACTAGGAGGTTGTTTAACATAGACTTCCTCCTCTATAATGCCATTCAAAATAGCACTTTTCACATCCATTTGAAAAAATTTGAAATTCATATGACATGTAAATGCTAAGAGAATCCTAATGGCCTATAATCTTACTATGAGGGCAAAGGTTTCATCATAATTTATGCCTTCATCTTGGTTGTATCACTTAGCAACCAATCTAGCTTTATTTATAGTGATGAAACCTTGTTCATCTAAATTGTTACTAAACACCCACTTACAACTTATGATTGGGTGTTCTTTAGGCCTAGGGACAAGTTCCCATACCTTGTTTCTCTCAAATTGGTTGAGTTCTTCTTGCATAACAAGTACCCAACTCTCATTATCAAGAGCCTCATCAATTAATTTTGGCTCAAGTTGAGAAACAAATGCAAGATTATTATCTAAATGATGAAGTTGAGATCTAGTACTTACACCCTTAAATGTATCACCAATGACCAAGTCCTTAGGGTGATACTTGGAAAATCTCTAAACTTTGGGTATATCTTGGCTTGGCTCTACTTGTTGTTGATGATTTTGGTCTTTATCTACTCTTGATGAATCACCTTCTTCTTTATCTTTATCAACTCTTCTTATAGAATCATCCCATTTCAGCTTTTCAAGATCACCTACAAGATCATCAACAGAGATACCTTTCACAAGATCAAGTTTACTATATTCATCAAAAACAACATTCATAGACTCTTCATCTACCATTGAACTTTTGTTAAAGACTCTATATGCTTTGTTTGTGGTGGAATAACCTAAGAAGATTCCTTTATTAGTCTTGGAATCAAATTTCCCAAGATTATCCTTGGTGTTCAAAATATAGCACTTACATCCAAATACTCTTAGGTATGATATCTTGGGTTTTCTACCATTCTATAGCTCATAAGATGTTTTATTGAGAATGAGTCTTTTAAAAATTCTATTTGCAATATAACATGCAGTGTTAATGGTTTCGGCCTAAAAGTAATTTGGTAGAGAATACTCATTGAGCATTGTCCTAGCCATTTACACTAATGTTCTATTTTTCTTCTCTACAACACCATTTTATTGTGGTGTTCTAGGAGCTGAAAAATTATGAAAAACTTCATTCTCCAAGCAATAATTTTCAAAAGTCATTTTGAAAATTCATTTCCATGGTCACTTCTAATAGAAGATATGAAGTAACCTTTTTCATTTTGAACCCTTTTTGCAAAGCTTTTAAAAGCATCAAATGAATCATTCTTATGAGCTAAAAAAGATACCTAAGTAAACCTAGAGTAGTCATCTACAAGGACTAGTGCATAGTGGTTTCCACCTAAGCTAGCACTTCTAGTGGGTCCTATCAAGTCCATATGAATAAGTTGAAGGGGTATAGTTGAACTTACAACATTTTTGGCTTTGTGAGAGGCATGGTGTTGCTTCCCCATTTGGCATGGACCAGATGTCTTGTCTTTGGAGAAGTTTAGCTTGGGAAGACCTTCCATTAACTTTCCTTTAGATAGGCTTTGAAGAAGATCCATGCTTGCATGTCCAAGCCTTCTATGTTGTAACCAAGCTTCATTACTCATAGACATAAGACACTTAAAAGATTGGTTAGCCAAATTGTCTAAGTCAATTGAGTAGGTATTGCCTTTCCTTTTACACTTGAAAATAACCTCATCATCCACTAAAGTGGTGACTCGACAGTCCCTAGGATCAAAGGTGATTTTGTTACCTTTGTCACATAATTGACTTACACTTAACAAATTATGTTGTAAGCCACTAACTAAAAGAACATTATCAATTAAAGAGCAACCATTCTTACCAATGGTTCTAATGCTAATTACCTTACGCTTGACATTGTTACCAAATGTGACATCTCCACCTTCTTTTTCTTTTAATTCCATGAATAGCTTCCTATTTCTAGTCATATGCTTGGAATATCCACTATCCATATGCCAATTGCTTGATTTAGTGGCAGCCACACTCCCCTACATAATAAAAATGAGTTACCTTTTCTTAGGTACCCAAACATACTTGGGTCCTTGGGGGTTAGAAGATGAAGGGTCCTCTACTTTGAGATGAGCCTTTCTAATATAGCAATGAATATTAATGTGTCCAAATCTCATGCAATAATGACATTGGAGTTTGGACTTATGAGTCTTTCTCCTATGCATAAATTTAGTATGAGTAAGAGGCCTTCTCATACCTTGGTCATGTGAATGCATGCATGAACATGTATGATGAGTAGGAGTAGAGAATTTTTTATGAGAATGACCATGCTTTTTATTGTACATTTACGCATGGTTAGCTCTTTGAGGGGGAGCCTTCCTTTTGCCCTTAGGGTTAGAAGGCTTAGTACTTTTCTCTCTTGGACTAGGAGCTGTCTTCTTAAAGCCATTTCTTTCTTTTCTTCTTTTGATTAACTCCTTTATCCTCTTTGAGAGCATTGCTAGCTCCTCTTCTTCCTTGTCACTTTCTTCATCACTTGAGGTAATTTCTACCT
>CATIWR010263873.1:0-20475 GCA_949677035.1 Omphalea diandra | reverse complement strand
GTTCTATTACATGTATATATGATTGAATTGTTACATGTTACATGGGAATACAGGCCAAGTGAGAATTAAATGCTCTTAACAATTACTTGGCATATCATTTGTGAATAAGCACTTGCATATGGAACTAAAAGGGGCGTTGTGACCAACTTGTCAAACACTTACAAATTACAGGAAGATGGACCAATAGGTCCCAAATCATATGTTACATGAATCACATGAATATCCAGGAGGAACGTTTACCTTGCTCGGTCACGACAAAAACAAAGCATTGTATTTGCACTTGCATAGTCAATTGTTATACTTGCAATGTATCTTGATGATATTTGATTATGGATTATGCCATAAGGATTTGATTATTGTTTTTATTCACTGAGTCGCACTCACCAAATCGCAATTATTTTTTCAGATACTGAAGACTTTGGACAATTTGGTGCTCTGAGTTTTACATTGAGACATATGGACCACAGGTCATCGGTTGAATCCTAACTCTCTCTCTCCTTGTGTCATATACATATATGTACATCAAATACATGTTGGATTGCGTGTGTAGGATGGATAAAACCTTTATGCATATGTATTTTGGACATGAATGATATGAGTTATGTAAATGAATATGGTTGTTACAGTTATTGGTTTGACAAATGAATTTAGATGTTACAGTTTTGGTATCAGAGAGGGCTCAAGCATATGCGGGGAAGACATGCAAATCCCGGTATGTATGACATCGTGGGGCAAATGGGCAAATCCCAGATGTTGAGTGCTCTGATAGGTACTGATTGTAGCATTACGAATTATGGTAGCAAAAAAAAATGCTAACATTTATTGGTAAACGCAAATGGTCATTACATTTATTAGTATTAGAGCAAATATGAATACGGTCGTTACATGGAATGACCCTTTACTAACTTTCCTTTAAATAGACTTTGCAGGAGCTCCATGCTAGCATGGACAAGTCTTTTATGCCAAAGCCAATTTTCATTATTAAGAGACACAAAACACTTTAAGGATTGGTTAGCCAAATTATCTAAGTCAATTAAGTAGGTATTGCCTCTCATTTCACCCTTAAAGATTACCTTCTTATCCACTAAGGTAATAACTCAACATTCTTCAGGGTCAAAGGTGACTTTATTACCTTTGTCACATAATTGACTTACACTTAACAAATTATGTTGCAAACCTTCAACTAAAATAACATTTTCAATAAGTGAATAACCATCCTTACCAATTATTCCAATGCCAATTATCTTACCCTTGGCATTGTTCCCAAATGTGACATTACCACCTTCCTTTTCTTTTATAGTTATAAATAGCTTTTTATTGCCTATCATATGCTTTGAGCACCCACTATTGTCCTCATTGGAGGCTACCAAACATTCCTACAAACACAAATAAATTATCTTTGTTTAAGCACTCAAGCATACTTGGGACCTTTGGGATTAGGTCTTAAAGGGTCCTCTAATTTGAGATGAGCCTTCCTAATATAGTAGAAAATATTTATATGGCCACACTTCATACAATAATGACCTTGGAGCTTATACTTTTGAGTCTTTCTCTTATGCATAACCTTAGTATGAGTAAAGGGTCTTCTCATATTATAGTGGCGAGAGTGTATACAAGTGCATAAGTGATTGGGAGTAAAAGAGAATTTTTTATGCATGTTAGGTTGAGCATGCTTCTTCATGTGCATGTATGCATGGTTGGCCTTTTTAGGCTTAGGCTTTGAGCCTTAAGGTGCCTTTCCCTTACCCTTAGGCATAGGTGGCTTAGTGCTATGAGAACTCTTCCTTCCAATTACCTCAATACTTAAAGTTTGAGGTGTTGATGCTTTAATGAATGTTGTGAGAGGGGTGTAAAAGAAGAAAAGGTCCATTGAAGCCTAGACCATGTCTAACTTGGGGAGGTCTTTGAGATACAATAAGTGTATCTAAAGCTTTCTTCCCTTTGTAGAACTTATAGATAGAATTTCTAATTTTAATTATTTCTCCCTTTGAAGAGTCATTTTCCTTTCTCAAGGAGTTTGGAGAAGATGAAGACTTAGAAAGACTCTATACTGATTTTTTGAGTTCTTCATTTAAAGTCCTCAACTCACTTATAAGCTCATTTAAGGAGTTAAACTCATCTTCTAGTTTTGAGCATTTCTTTTTGTAAGTATTCATTTGTGATTTGTACTTATTATATCTCAAAGTAAAGGCTTCTAGGAGCTCATCATCTACATCATCATATGCATCATAATTATTACTAGAGTAAGGAGAAGAACTTACCTCATTATAATAGTCCTCTTGTGCCATGAAGCAGAGATTGGCCACTTTATCGTCTTCATCTTCCTCACTAAAGCTATCATCTCAAGTAGCTTTAAAGGTTGTCTTTCTCTCTTTATCCCTTTTCTTTTTCTTCTTCAACTTAGTGCAATCATACTTGATGTGACCTTGCTTGCCACACTCATAGAAGTTACTTCATTCTTCTTTTCCTTGAAGTTAATATATGCCTTCTTAAAGTTTCTTCTATCTTTCTTTCTCATTATTAGCTCCTTTGTCCTTTTAGAAGGCATGGATAGCTCTTCCTCTTCTTTTTCACTATCATCATCATCACTTGAGGCAGCTTCCACCTCTTTATCTTTGGTTGAGAATTTAAGGGCCAAGGTCTTCTTCTTCTTTTTTTTTTTTTATCATTTTTGTCCCCATGTCGTCTTCTTCATTTCCACATCCTTTTTCAAGGACAGCTCATGAATGAGAAGCTTGCCTATGAGGACATATGTTGGCATCTTTTTAATTTTTGGATTTGACTCTTAAATATTGTGCACCCTAGCACCAAATTTTCAATAAGTAAAGATTTAAGTATTTTGGTGTTTACCTCATGCTTGGTGAGAATTCTACCAAATTTCTTCAAGTTTGTGATGATAGATAGGAGTCTATTTATCATTTTGGTGATGCTCTCATTGTCTTTCATCATAAATAACTTTCATTCTATCATATACATTTCTAGCTTGTTAGATTTTACCAATATAGTGTCTTCGTGGTAATTCTCCAATGCCTTCTAAATTACATAGGTTGTGAGGCAAAGTTGTACTTTTTCAATCTCCTCTCTTAAGAAGGAGCTAAGAAGAATTATCATAGCTTTTTTGTTTTTACCATTTGATCTTTTATGTCCTTCCACCTATTTTTCCCTTGGGATCAATTCTTCACTTCTATAAACCACCTTGGTAAGAGGCTTCCATTCGTTAGCTACTATATCCCATAGATCTACCACATTGTTATCCAAATATATCTTCATTCTATACTTCTAATAAGTATAGTCAGATCCATCAAAATAGAGCTTAAGATAGGTATGGATTCCTTCTTGTGCCATTTGTCTTTACTCACACAATTAATGGTTTTAATGAGATCTTACTCTGATACTACTTATTCTTGACAACCAAGAATAGGGGGGCTGAATTGGTGGGCAAATTAAAATTTTGGAGGGATGGATTTGATGAAATGGAAATAAAAGATAGAGGAGAAGAGTTAAAGACATAAGATTTTATAGTGGTTTAGATGTTAACGAACCCTACATTCACTGCCAATTCTTCTAATTGGGTATTCTACTGACTCTAAATGGTGTTTTCAAGCTCATAATAAAATTTTACACTTTATTTTTGATGACTCACACACAACCTTACAATTTGTGTTTCAAGGCTCACATAAATACCTCTCAAGTGTTTTCCTAGAGTCTTACACTTAACCTATATAAGAGTTTTATAACTAGGCTAACTTTCAAACATAATAACAATGGTGTTTAAGACTCATACCCAATAATAACAACTTATATATAAGAATTAAAGGTTGAGAAACAAAATTACAAGAGTTTGGCTATGTTCAATGTTATTCTCTTGCATTCATGTCTGTTTGGTGGAGTATTTATAGGCAACAACTACCAAAGAGATATTACAAACAAAATAATTGTAAAATCTTCAAGTTGTGCTAGGAAGATCTTTCATTAAATGTTCGTCAGACTAATTTCTCGATCATGACTGATCATTTGCAGTCGTGATTTCACTTCTAGCATAAAAATTATTGAAATCGCAGTGGAGAACCCCATTTGTATCTAACAACTAGTCCACGTGGCACACTACCATTGGTCTTCCAAGAAATAAGGTCATTATGTTCTTAGAACTAGATAAAAGTTACGTTCACAAAATTTTTTTTTTTTCTAGGATGCCATTGCTACCATGAATCCTTCTGTTTGATAAGGAAATGTGGCTCCATTAAATTGTAGTTTTGATCACTATGTTATCCTTACAAATTTTGATAAACTAATGACTTTCTAGGACACTTGGCATTCTTTGGTTGTTAACTTGACTCCCTTCATACAAATCAAGAAGTCGCTATTGCAAATCTGGATGCGACTCTTACCATGAATTCATTTGTTATATAACTTCACAAAATCCTTGGCAAGATAGCAGTTGCGATTTTCACCATGAATTCGTCTGCCCCACCTTATTCCATTCTTCTTGTAAGATAGCAGTTTCAAATTTGAAGTTTAGCCCTATGAATTAAAATGCCTTTCATAATACTTCAGATTTAGACTTCCATTTCCAATGCAAACTTATCTAAAAATCTGCAAAATCAACGCTCAAAATTAATGCTGGAACATATCAATCTACATTGTCAAGATCAAAATAGAGTTTTGATTTAAGTTTGACTGACTTAGTCCAACAGGGAGCATAAAGTTTTGTGTATACACAAATGAGGCATAGGTCATCAGTTGAAATGCCACTCTTATGAATTTTTAGACATGAATGCCATGTAAAATGAAAATAATTGGTACATGTTTAGACGGCCTCAATGAACTTGCATGGCCCAGTATACTCTCACTCTAAATCCACGAAGTGTGCTCTTTGCATTGCCTAGTCAAACACCTTATTTGCGTGATCTTTTCTAGTGGCCTAAATCTTAATCTAGCATGTATTGCCCTTTATGTTCATCAATGATCCTCCTCTTATCATTCCATGTCCATGTAGACTAAGGACCGTATAAAATCACAAACTGACCTAATTCTTAATCATCTTTTATCCCTATAATTTGTTTACCTTTCTTTTTTCTCTTTTTCTTCTCATCCTCCTTTAATGATGAGTCCCGATAATTCTGATATCCTAGTTCACCAACATCCATCTAAAATAAGGCCTTCTCAAGTTCATCTATATCACTACCTAATGACTTCTCATTCTTAATGGTCCCTTACTCAACTTTTCTAGTGACTTTTCTTTCTTTCACAAAGAAATCTAATAATGGTCAGCTCAAGTCCCTTAATTATGGCTCTAACACTTTACTGCAATACCCTAGTCATTTCCTTATAGTCTGAGTGGGGATCTCTACAAACATTGATATTTTAGTACAAATTTTCCCTAACCCTTGTCCCAGCAGAAATTTCATATTATTTATGATCCCCATCACTTTAGGATCAACCCATTTATTAGTTACTCTAGCAATCTAAAACCCTCAAAGGTATAGAATGGCCACACTTAAAGCTGACACAATTTCCCCAACCTCTGCACAAATTCTCATAATTTCCCCTTTGTAAGGAATCTTGACTTTCTGATAGACATTGGAAGGCACACAACCCAATAGGTGATACCATGGTCTTTCAAATAATTGTAAGAAGGTGATTGGGATATCTAAGACTATAAATTCCACCATTATCTTTGTTATACTTATTTTCACCATGGTCTTGAACACACCTACAGCTAATTTTTTATTATTGTCATAGGCCTAAATGACACTATCATAAACCTCCAAATATTTCTCAGACAATCCAAACTTCTACAGTAACTTTAAGGGACAAATGTTAATCTTAGACTTATCATCAACCATCAAACATTCTATTTGCCAACCCTTTACCTGAGCTTAGATGAAAAAGGCCAGTTTGTGATCCTTTTCTTCTACTGGAAAATCCTCATTTGAGAAAGTAATCTTACCCTTATAAGTCATAAATGCAATAAAAACCTTTGGAGTGGCTTCACTATAAATTATCATGCCAGATATAGCCTCAACCATGGCCTTCTTATGTTCCTGAGAAGTAATAAGCAATTCCCACACATTGATATGGGTTGGCATCTTCTTTAACTACTTCATAATAGGATTGTCAACTTTCTTCTCCTTCATAACGTGTTCATTCATCTTCTCCTCTACTTTTGTTCCTTCGAAAGCTTCTTTTATCAAGATAGTATTTTCCACTATAGGTCACATGGTTTACATATTTTGTCTCTTTGTCTTCATCACTCTCTTCCCATAGCTAGATCATGTTCCTCTTTCAAGCCTTTTTGTTTCTTCATCTGAACATTCCCAAGGGTTAATAATGCAAACAACCACAGCCTCTTTCAAGACCTCATTAATAGTAGCAATGACGACTTTATCGAGAATGCCATAATCTATCATAAATGTCCCATGATTTAGAGGAGGAACATTATGATAGTTTGGGAGAGGATTTTTGTAGATGTTGGGCCTTTTCAAATTTGCTAGAATAATCATTTTATTGTTACCAAGATCATGAATTTCATGTCTCAATCTATAAAAGTTATCAATGTTGTAGCCTACTCCTTGATGAAAAGTACAATAGGCACTAGCGCATACCCTTTAGGTAATCCATTAGGAGGTGGTTTCAATGTTAGGGGCTTCAGCACTCCCTTCTTCTATAATCTCTCAAATGCCTTAGACAAAGGCATCTCTAAACCAGTAAACTGTCTCAATATCCTTACTGTATTGACATTAGCCAGCTTATTTCCTTCAGCCTGAGGTTGAGACAAGCCACTTTTTCTTTCCCCATATTATCTCCTCGACTCAAATTCTAATTCCTTGATCTGTAGACCTACTTCTTGAAGGTCCTCAAAGTTTCTAAGAAACATTCCCCTAATCTCGATGCCAATACCAAACAGAGGCCCCTTAATGATCATTTGAATTTGTTCTCTTTTCGTATGCCTTGTGATCACATCTTATGTTATCTTCTTCTATCTCCTAATGTAGTCATTGAAGCTTTTATTAGTTTTCTGCTTCAAAGACTTTAAGCCTTACAACAAGATCTCTAGGTCTAAATTACAAGCATAGTGCCAGTAAAAAGCTTTTGTCAATTCCATTCAATTTTCTCTAATAGTCTTCAATTAGTTGAAATACCATGTCTTTGTAAACGCTTCCAATGATAATTTAAAAAGCTCTAACATAGTGTTCATTAGGACCCCAAATGCATTTATGACCAGCACATATGAACAAACATGGTTTTTCCATTCTGGGTACCTGTGAACTTAGGCATGTGAAAATTAGCTAAAAGCCTATCAAGTTTGTGAGTAAGCAATTCCTTAATGTATGTTCCCTTCTCCAAATTTTAGCACCCAGAGCCTCTTATATTTTCTCTAACTATTTGACAAAGTCATCAAACCGAATGTTCTCCTTCTTATTTTTTGCGAGTTTGTCTAGAATAGCATAGTAATTTCCATGTCCCTAATAAGTATGCTCTCATGATACTTTTTCATCCCAAATAGATCGTCATCGATTACCACAGGTTGGTGCACTTCTATTGGTTTTTTCCCTTTGTTAGTTCTATTAGTATAAGTGTCCCCCTTTTTTAAAATCTCATTGACACGCTTGTTCACCTTCTTAATAATTCTCTCCTCTATTTTGTGGTTTAACTCGACCATCAACTTTTTTAGAACCTCAAGCATTATGGTTGGCTCTATGATTAGGTTAACCTTTTGGCTCAGACTTGGTGTCTTACTTTTCCTAGCAAGTCAGTTGCCTCTTCTCTTCCACTAGGTTTGGATGAAGTTGTGATGGTTGCAAGACAAGGGTTATTAGTAGGATGTATGAATAGGTAACTGATGCATGTATGCATGTTATGTACAAATCACTTTGCACATGATCCTTCAAACTTTATTCTTCTCACACATGAGGTCGAGAGCTTCTTTCCTAAGTGGGGTCTCATTTTATATCATCATAGGGCAAAGAATGTGTGAGGTCACCTCGGATTGTGAAGAGTCAAATTCTCAAAAGAACATACATAATGGTACTAAAAGAACCCTTTACATTATTTGAAAGAATGCATACATAAAAAGAATGATATCCTTTTAAGGGGAGAGGGATACATATAGATAGCATTTACATAGCAAGAAAGGGAGAATACATAAGTATTTACAAATGAGGGATAATTACATTAAGAGGGGTATGATAACATTTATACTTACGTTAGGGATACCTAACCATGTTCTTTGAGGACATTAACTCTTTTTTGAAGAAAAGGAAACAAGTAAGGTGACAAGTAAGGTGCCCTATTCCAAGGTACTATTGGCTCTTACATGCGCCTAATGGTTGTAAGTGTTATTGTAGTTGATGGCTCCCATAAGCTTGGAGGGTGGTTTCCATAATCCTTCATTTGATATACTCAAAGTTACTAGACTTATGAGTGATGAATCCTTCTCACAATCTCGTAAGCCTGAATAGAACTAAATTCTCAGGTTTGGAGGACCATCGATTTATCTAAAGGCATTCTGGTGCTTGTGGTAAGGTATAAAGGTTACACAGTACAAGCAACTTGCTCAATAACAAGTTTAAAATAATAAAAGTGTATCAGAGATTGAACACAAAGTCAATTTTGTGTCCCTAATAGAGTTGTCATTGTGAGTGCCTCAAGTTTTTCTCAAACTAGTGGAATTTTGCTTATAACTCCATTCTTTTATCAAATCAATGAAGGATCGAGAGGATAAGGTCTTTACATTAGCAATGACCCCAAGTTATGGGACGTGATTAGACCACTGGGGGATGCTTTTAGGCCTTGCATGATTTCAAAGCCTTTAGTCCAAAATGATGGTCATCGGGGGACCAGATATGGAATAATACTTTGGTACTATCCTAAAAAATGTGGAGTCGCCACCCGACTTTAGTTGGGATAAAAATCTAGGGAAGGTAAAATATGAACCTAATCTAAGTCAATTAGAAGACCCATTTCATCTTCACCACATCAGAGATTAGGTTCACAAATTGGATACAGCTTAGTGAAGAGGTTAGGCACCTGCAAACTGCTCAGACATTAAGATTCAGCCTTCAAGCATCTTTGGTTTAATTTTAATGTTTTGATCGACCTATTGGTTAGTCCCATTAATGCACCTAAACATACATCTAACCACTATTTGCTTAAACAAAATAAGTCATCAACTCCAAGGGGGAATGGGTCATGCATTATGGCAAAAGGGGTAGCATGCACTTCATCATCCATGCATAACATTCCAAAGAAGGTAGTGGGGTCATGTGACATGGCATAGCAGTAATTATGCATATCTAGACATCTATTCATCATAATCATTCATAATCATTTAGGAAAATGATTATAACCATAATCATGGTCTAGCTCAAGTAAGACACTTACACCTAAAAGAAAATAACAATTTAGTAGATGAAATAAACATAAGGCAAACAAAATAATCTCAAAGCACAAGGAATCAATATATCACATATTACCATATCTCCTATGAAAAAAGGTACCTATGTATGCATCTAAGTCCTTAACAACATATCCCAACGACACACGAAACATTTAACAATACCAAATAAACAAAAAGGTGTGAGATATGATGTGTGAAGAAATATAAACAAGAAAGTGCTTGTACATAGGGAATGTCTAATGGCCTAAGGTAAAAGACATCAAAAAAAGAGTCCTAAGATTAATGAATCCTTTTCCTATGTAGCTCTTAAAGAGCATGGCATCCATATGCATCGCTGACTATGAAGGTGATATGAATGAGGGTGATTTGAATCCTTACTCCTATGTGAGCATAAATCTCAGGCTTTAATTGAAATATCAAAACAAGATAAATCTTTAAACCTTAATTAACCTTTAGAAAACTTATTTCTAACAACAAATCATAAAGATTTAAGTGGTGTTAATCTCAACCTTAAATTAACTAAGTAATTTAAGACATAGATTGAACAAGTTTGCGAAATTATTAGGCACTCACTCAACAATCTCACTTATCAAGAACTCAAAAAGAGAATTTAATCTCATAAGCAAATTTACTGAAAGAAATATTATTAATTGAATGCCTCCCTTGGCCAAATATGAGAGACTGTTTATATCCTTTTATAATGCTTCAAGAAAACCCTAAAGAAACACTTCCTATTTAGGTCACATAAACCTTAGTCGATTCTTCCTAATTTATTAAGGAAAAGATAATCCTAAACTAAATAGGAAAACTAAAAGAAACATTAAGATATTTTCCTAACTATAAAGAAAGTTCTTTACACAAGCAAATAACAAAAGTTCCTAAATAGAAAAGGAGGGGTATTCGACCAAAATAGGAAATCCTTAAGAGAATAGGAAAATCTTGCTAACTAAGCATAATCTTCCAAGATCCTTAACTTTAAGACCAATCTTCCTTGCTTACACCTTTTAGGCCTCCCATTTGGTGTCTTGGCCGAATGCTAAAGGGCCTTAGGCCTCTCCATATGTTGAGCTCCATTAGATTAAGTTAAGCGCTTTGTATGTTGAGTCCAAGCTTCTTTCTCCATGTAATTAGGCTTCATGCAACCTTTGCTCTTCTTCGGATAATCCAATTGTAATTCCTTATTACATGAATGCTCTAATTGCATCCATGAACTTCTTGAGCCTTCCACTTGTGATTAGGCCTTGAAGTTAAAGTGGATCTTTAGACTTGCCTTAGATGTTTACATCAAAAGTTTAGTATATAACACAAGAATGAGGAAGATTGATAGCCAAAACACTATTCTCATACTTTTAACATGAACACAAACATAATATGAGCTCTTAAGATCCTTGAAATCATAGGTTCCTCACTTGGCCACTACCTTAAAGTAATTAAAACAAAAATGAAAAAAACACAAATAATTGCACACAATGAAATATGAAAACCACTTCAAAACCTATAAAAACTTTATTTTTTAAATGAATAAGGGCCTTCAGCCATTGTGCCTCATCCTATTCTACCATTGGAGTCATAGAAGACCCTAAAAAATTGCATTAAAAAGAATAAATTTAAGGAGAGAAAGGAGAAGTTTTTTAAATGATTGTACAATGCTAGATTCTTAGGTTTTTTAGAAATAGAAATAAAAAATGAAGAAGAAAAAGAAGAAGAAAGGGGGAAGGGGGTTTCGCAGGATGCCTTTAAGTATTCTTTTTCCAAGTATAATATTTTTCCTGCAAAATGCTTAGAGAATGTACAAAATACAAAAATAAAGCCTTGTTCTACCTTGGGAAAGAGTTAGGTTTAATTTGACAGTGAATTTTGGTAGGGTTTTATTAGGGTTATTCAAACCTCTCTCTTTTTTTTAAATAAAAGGTGTAATTATAGATGATGGATGAGTGCACAAAGCCATAAATGGTTCTGGTCATAACTTGTCTTCATCCAATCATAGAGAGGGAGATGGATCTTATAGAATTACATTTGCATGCAAGCTATACAACCAAGGATGAGTTGTGCATCCATCTGTCAAAGCTCTATAGCCCTAATGTTTAAAGGAGGACCAATTCCAAAAGGTTATAGGGGTTTGGGTTTAAAGGAAGGTTGTACAACCTTGGATGTAGGTTGTACAACCTTACTTTGTGGGTTATACAACCCATATGTTCAGGCTAGCAATTTAGGTTGCGGTTATGGACTTAGCTTTAGGCTTAGCTTTGGGCTTCTCCAAGGTCTCCTAAGGCTTTTATCTCTTTCTTTGTCAATTCCATTTGTAATTTGGGGATGCATTTAGTGATTTTCATCATTAATAAAATCATATCCCATTGCCAATGGATAAGGAGGTGGCCTTAATGCTAGAGGTTTTAACACCATTTTCTTCTTAACCTCTTAAGTGTGTTAGATAGAGGCATTCCAAAATCAATGAACTGTCGTGGAGCCCTTAATGCATTTATGTCAACTATCTTGTTTCCTTTCCCCTGAGCTTGAGATGGTCACTTCTTCTTCAACCATACTGCATATTTCATTTAGACTCCAATTCCTCCTTACATGTCAACTTCCTTAAGATTCTCAAAATTACACATCAATATGCCATTTATCCTTATGTTTATACTAAGAATTGCTTCCTTAACAATCATCCTCGCTTACCCCCTTTTAATTCGTCTAACAGTCGCTTTAGAGGCCATCTTCTACCATCTCCTCAAATAATCATTGAATCCTTCTCTAGATTTCTATCTTAACAACTCTAGGGCTTGTAAGCTAACTTTTAAATTTGAGTTACACGCATAATGCATTTGAAAAGCTTTTATGAATTCCTTCCAATCTTCTCTGATCATCCTTAGTTGATTGAAAAACCAAATTTTTGTCAAACTATTTAATGACAACTTAAAAATTTTTAGCATCATATCTATTAATACCCCACATTCCTTTATAACCAATACATATGAATGAATGTGGTTCTTTACATTCTGAGTTCCTTTGAACTTCGAGAGCTCGAGCATTCAAAAATTGGTTGGGACCTTACCGAGTTTGCAGGCAAACAACTCTTCAATATCGGTTCCTTTCTCCGGACACTTAGTGTTAAGTGTCTTTAGATCTTTTTTAATTCTTTAGCAAGATTGTCAAACTAAGTGCTCTCATTCTCACTCTTTATAGACTTATCCAAAGTTGTAGCAGTGCTTCCTATCTTTTTGGCAAACTTATTCTGACGGCATTCTGTCATCCCAAATAGGTCATCATTAATCACCATTAACTGAGTTGCCTCTATAGGTGTTTTCCCTTGTTAGTCCTATTGGTGGATGTGTTAGTCTTCTTCAAAATTTTATTGAGGAATTTATTCACCTTCTTAGCAATTCGATCCTCCATCATATAGCTTAGATCAAGCCTTATCCTCTTTATGATCTCAAGTGATATGGTCAGTTCCATGATCAATTTCGATCTTTGAATTGGATTAGACATTTTACTCTTCCTAGCTAGTTGTTTGCCTATTTTCTTCTATGAAGGTTTGGATAAACCTATGATGACTACAAAAAAGGGTTATCAGTATGATGCATGGACAAAGTAAAAGATTCATGTATTCATAAAAAGCACACATTATTACAAAAGATCCTTCTAGCTTTACTCCTTCTGCACACAATGTTTAAAGGCTCTTTCCTAGGAAAGTTTTATTCTTTTACCATGATGGCATAGAAAATACATGGGATTACCTCAGACCAAGTAGTGTTCGAGTCCTAAAAGAACACATGTACACAAAAACCAAAAAAAGCAACATACACCAAATAGAACTTTTTACATTGATAAAGAAGACGTTACAAATGAATGGAGAATCCCCTTTAATAAAGGAGGCAAGGGATTTATATATGTAAGAAGCAAAAGCATTTATATACAAGGCATACGCATATACATAAGTATTTACATAGGGGGTACATTAAGGGGGAATAGGGTAACATGGTATTTATATTAGGGATATCTAGTCTTCTTTGGGGATGTCAATCCTTCTTTTGAATAAGAAATATAAATAAGGGGAGGTCCTATTCCAAGGTGTTGTTGGCTTCTACATATGCCTAGTGGTTACTATGGTTGTTATAGTTGATGGCTCCCATAAGCTTTGGGGATGATTGTTGTAAACCCCCCATTTGATAAATACTCTGGTACTTGTCTTATAAGTGATGAACCCTCCTTATTATCTAGTAGAGTCTACCACTGTGAGCGCCTCGTATTTTGGGGGTACTCTCAAATGAGTGAAACCTTTCTTATGCTTCTTACCTTTTATCGATCAATGAGGGATCGAGAGGATAGAGATCATACATTGTAATAACACTAAATTACGGTTTATGTTTGGATCAATGAGGGATCCTTTAGGTCTCACGCAAGATTGAAGTCCATTTGTTTAATTTGTGGTCCATGAGGGACTAAAGTGGGATAATACATTAGTGTCATTCCCTAAGAGTATGGAGTCGCCACCCAACTTTAGTCGAGACAAGAATATGGGCAAAGACAAATTTTAAACCTAACTATGTCATTTAGAAGGTATAATTTGTTTTCACCTTATTAGAGATCAGGTTCAAAAATTAGGTATGGCTTAAGGAAGAGGTTAAACACCCCTAAACTACTCAAATTTAGGGATTTGGCCTTTGAACTTCTTTCATTCACTTTTTACCATTTTATCAATATTATTAATTAATATGGTTATCAATTCTAAATATGTTTCAAGCGTATCCAGTCAAACATATCATCATCAAAGCATTATAACCATACTAAAAGGAAGAGGGTGTGAACGCCTCAAATTTTATGATTACACTCGAATGAGTGGAATCTTGCTTGCAACTCCATCATTTTATCAATCAACAGGGGATAGAAAGGACAGGGTGCTTCACTTTGGTAATGATGCCAAGATGTGGTACGCGTTTAGGTCATTGAGAGATCCTTTTAGGCCTTGAATTGTTTCAAAGCCCTTAGTCTAAAATGGTGGCCATCGAGTGACCAAAAGTGGGATAATCCATTGGCACCATCCCTAGGGAATATGGAGTCACCACCTAACTTTAGTCGAGACAAAAATATGGGAAAGGCAAAATCTGAACCTAATCTAAGTCAATTAGAACACATTTCATCTTTACCCCATCAGAGATTGGGTTCAAAATTAGGTATGGCTTAAGGAAGAGGATGGGCACCCCCAAATTGCTTGAATATTGGGATCTGACCTTTAGGAATCTTTAGTTCACTTTTAATATTTTAACTGATTGATTTGTCCAATTAATGCCCCTAATCATACATCTAAACGAGGTTCAACTAGGTAAATCAAATCATCAATTCAAAAGGGGTAGGGGGTCATGTATCATGGCAAAAGGGATAAGCTTGCATTGTCATTCATCCATCCATAATCAAATATCAAATAGGGAGTGGGGGTCATGCATCATAGTAAAGGGGATAAGCATGCATTGTCATCCATTCATCCATATTCAAATATCAAAGAGGGAGTGGGGATCACACATCATGGAAAAAGGGAGAATCATGCATTCAACCATACCAAAATCATCCATAAACATATAGGATGATGATCAAGACAACATTCATGGCCTAGCACTAGTAAAGATACCTACATCTAATGGAAAAGAAGAACTTAGTAATGAAATGTTGAAAGGTAAATAAAAGAAACTAAAGGAAAAGTAAATAAAGTCCTTAGTAACCATCTTACCATACCACCAAAGTCAAGGTACCTAAGCATGCATCTAATGTCCATGGTAACATATTTCATAATCACGAATAAGAATGGAAAACATAATCAAAACCCATCAATCATGAGCTAAAAATATGAACACACAATGCAAAACACTTGAAGGATATTGAATGGCCAAAGGCAAAACCCATCACAAGAGGGATCCCAGGATTGATAAATCCTCACCCAATGTAGCCCTAAAAGAGAATGGCATCCATATGCATCACTAACCATGTAGGGTTAGCATACAACACAAGAATGAAGGAGATTAAAAAGCTAAAACACTAATCACATATTCTAAACATAAACATAATGAAAAAAGATTCTCTCAAGGTCAATGGAACCTTAAGTTCCTCACTTGGTCACAATCAAAAGGGTTAAAATAGAGCCTTAACATCATATTAAACCAAAAATAAAAGAGCATGCAACATTATATGTAAAGGCATTATGAAATCACTTAAGTATCACCCTTAAGTACCATTTTTTATATGAATAGGGATCCTAGGATGTTTAACCTTCCCTTATTCTATTATAGGAACATTGAAAAATCACAGAAAGAAGACTTTAAAGAAGGTGAAATCCAGGTAGGAGAAAAATATTATCCTTTGTAAAAACTATCTATTAGCCAATCTAGGCTATACAACCCGTCATGAGGGCTATACAGCCTTGGCAGAGGGTTGTATAGCCTATAGATAATGTTATACAACCCCTACATCTTAGGTTTTGAAAATTGAGAAGGAAAGAAGAAAGGGGAAGAATGAGGAGGATTTGTATATGTTATTGTGTGTTTTTGTGCCCTCAAAGCCTCATAAGTTTAATGTTTTTTCTCTAAAATGCGTAAAAATGAAGAGATTAGGTATAGTTCTAACTTGGAATGAGTTAGGATGACTTAGGGTTTAGGGTTTTTGTGTTTAAGGGATGTTTAAGAGGTGATTTTAGCAAAGTAACCTTTAGGTTTTGAAGGCTCCTCCCCCTTCAAATAGAGGGGTATTTATAGATAATGGATTGATGCACATGTCCTGAAATGATTCTAGTTGCACCATGGATATATCCCATCACTGAGAGGGAGATAAATCTCCTAGAATTAGGGTTTGCACGTGGGATGTGCAGGGTTTAAGGGGGGAATAATTCCAGAAGGTTCTCAAGGATAAAGTTTTAGGCTAGATTGCATATACTAATTCATTATTATATGGCCCTGGTTTATAGGTTGTACAACCCTACTTGATAAGTTGTATAGCCTATCAAGCCTGACTGGTTACTTTTAGCTTACTTTTAGGTTTGGTCTTAGGCTTCTCCAAGGTATCCAAGGGATTTTCATCTCTTTCTTTAATAGTTTGCTTCATAAACTAGGGAACATATTTAATGATTTTCATCATTGGGCTTTGCATCTAGAGGACTAAAATCTAATGCTTACAATTTCCCCCTACTTTATGCAACTCAAAAAATAATGTTTGATAAATGGTTGTTTAAACAAGTCTCAATAAAGCAAAATAAAGAATGTAAACATTAGCAAGGATACCCAATGATACAAGTCTTTAGCAATTCCTCAAGCAGGTACTAAAGTGATTAAGGTAGTTTTTCTAGTAGGTACCAAGTATTTTGATAGCTCTTCAGCAACTCTCAAGCAGGTACTGAAGTAGTTCTCCTTAGCATCCCTCTAGTAAGTACTAAGCTTTTTGGCATCCCTTTATCAAGTATCAAGGTTGACTTTCACCTTTCAGCAGCCCTTTGGCAAGTACTGGAGTTAATCTCTTTAGCAGTTCGTTAATAGGTACTAAGCTACTTGGCGGCCCTCTTCTTTTTGCAGCCCTTGTTGAGGCCATGAAAGGGGCATGTTTGTCATTGAAGGGCATTTTGATTGCCTAGATTGAATCAGAAAGCTTAGGTTGTTCTTTAGGTGCTCTAAAATTAATGAGGGCATTTTGGTAATTTGGCCTCTCTAGGGTTTTTTGGAGAGTTAGGGGTATCTTTTGTAATTTTAGAGCTTTAAGGCTTTTTAGGAAGATAGGGGTATTTTAGTAATTTTAATGCTTTATGGCTTTTTAGAGAGTTAGGGATATTTGGGTAATTTTGGTGATTTATGGCTCTTTGGGAAGCTAAGGGTATTTTGATAATTTTTATGTCATTGGGCTTGAAAAGAGGCTAAGTTGGTTTTTTGTAGGCTAAGAAGGGAACAAGATTGGATAGGTTAGAAGGCTCAGGAGGCTCAATTTGGTCCTACCCATTGCAAAGGGGCTATATAGCCCAACAAGGGTTGTATAATTCTAGTCCATGATATAAACCCCTACAAAAGCGACCTTCTAATTTGTGTTATTCCTCTTTTCTCTCTTCCTTCTCTTTCTTAAAGTCTTGAACTTAATTCTTAGGCCACCTTAACTTTCAAGAAATTATCATGGCTAAGTACTGCGATGATGAGATGTTTAACATCCAAGAGGAGTTTCCCGATGAGGACATCACGACCCTGGATGCCCTAGAGTAGTTGCAATCCTATTAGGGATTCATGCAGGTGAGCCTATGGAAGGGCACAACTTTAAAGATAATTCCACTTAGCTTTCCTCCAGCTAACGACACACTGACGATCTACAACCAGAACCGTCACCTTGCAGGAGCTACCTTGAGAAAGGTAGACTTTCTTTTCCTTTTTTCTTCAAAATTTATTTTATTTTATGCTTTTCTTACCACTGTAGATTTTAGGTGTTGTCCCTGGGATCTTCTTTTTGCTTGTGAACATTAGGTTAGCTTATAAAATATTTAAGAATAATTTTTAGGACACTTACCCTTTTATTTTTTGTGAAATTTATTTTCTATTTACCAAATTGGTTTGTTGTCTCGATTTGTATGCGCCTTAGGCTTTATTCAGTGATCTACACAAGAAACGATTAAAATTAATTAATAGAATAACCTACGAAAAATTAGGGTATATACCTGAGATTATAAACAATTTATTCATCTATTTTGTTGACTTACTAGTCTTTCATTGCTTTATGGATGCTAATTGGATTTTTTTTTTTAACTATCTTCATAATTTCCTTAATGCGTATGATTGAACATTAGTGACTAGGACTTATCCTCTCTTTGCCTTTGAATTTGGACTTTTTTTATTCTTTCATTTTCTGACTATGATACCTATGCAAAAAATATATACAAATAGGTATTTTCCATTGTTCATCCTCTTTTTCATTTATTTTCTTTTTTCTTACAGGGTATTGCTGCCTTTCAAAAGGGAGGCGAGATTATGTGTCTTGCTGGAGAGTGGGGTCAGACCTTGCACCCCCTAGTTATGGCCCATTTGGAAGGTATAGGGATCTAGACCTTCTTGCGGATGCTACCGTACGAGATGCCAAAGGTCGACCCAGTGATGACACGCATTGCTAAAGTGATGGATGGACATGACCCACACCTTCCATCTTCTTCTAATATGCGAGGTGAGGGTTACATCAGGAGACTTCACCTTTCTGACTGGATTACAGTTCATCGGTATTCCCTTGCCTACAAATTCAAGGGTACATCAGCTAAGGCTTTATAGGGACTACCTGTTGAAGGTCTTGGGTTGTGTTCCCCTGCTCAAGGAAAGTAAGATTGTTATGAGATCTAGCATACAAATTGGCATAACTTTGGTTACTGACAACAGCTCTGGGGAGGTGGTTGATTGGCGTATGATTGTTTCCTACTCTACTTGTTATTAGGATTTCTATTCTTGAGTTTCTCTAATGTGGTCAAACTCTAATTAGTGCAGGTGTTAGAGGATTTAGGCTTGCTACACTATTTTGGCTAAGGGTCTACAACAAGGGTATACCTCTATAAATACCTCAACTAGTTTTCCCTACCTCAATTGGTTTTCCCAGGGCACAGGGTATATGTGTGGTACATAGAGAGTTCTTATCGTAAGTTTTTCTTATCTCCCTTTTTGTGCCTTAATCTTGTTTTAGCTATTGTGAGATTCACGTTATCTCTATCAACAAGCACAAGGCATCTAGCTAGGCCTGTTAAAGGGGTTGACCCTGAGGACAACCTGGATAATGGTTACCCTCATTTTGCAAGGTTGAGCATCATGTCTTATGTCGAGTCATTCATTGTTGCTAGGCGTGCTCACCTGAATAGGATGATCTTGAACCAAGTACTTCTCTCTGCATAGACAAAATTATGCAAGTTATAGTTATTAGTTTTTCATTACTTGGCTTTATACTCATAGTGGTTTTCCATCCTTATTACAACTATATCTTAACTAGTGAGGTCCCATGGAGATGTGGCCTCTAGAGGTGGCAAAGGCAAAGGCAAAGGCCATCTCTTACAGCCATCGTCTGAATGTGGGGCCCTCCATTAGGGAGTGGTACCTTGAAGAGTGCATCTTTCATTGGCACAAGGGCTTAGATAAGTGACTTGTCCCATAGTGCCCACCCACGAATCTGTTCTACGCGAGAGACCTTAAAGGCGAGGATCTTACCACAGTACTATGCTACGTGCTAAAGCAGTAGTTATCTTTTGGCAGCATTCTGTATATTTGGGCATTCCCTCGACATGTGCCAGACGAATGGGTCGTCATACAACATAGGAGTCAAGGCACTACTATGCATGTTGATCAGAGGTATGTCGTTCCTACTTTTGTGTCTAGCACTATTGTTGTTCATGGCTGCAAACGAGCCCGTGAATCAGCTCCACAAGGCATAAAGCTAATAGTGATTGGCGACCTAGCTTCCATGCCAAATAGCATAGTGGAGTCATGCATGATCTCATTCACCAAGTCCATGATGTCGTTGTGGATCACCTGGTCTGCCTGTACATTTGAACTTATCAAGATCACCCACGTAAGTACTTTCTCCTTAGTTTTCTTATTCTTTGACTATGATGTAAGGCATGCTGTTGAGAATGCTTCTTTTTACTTATTACAGATTATTCATGTGCAAGCTGAGACTATGGTTGACCTAATTACTTCCTTGAAGGGGGTCACGACATAATAGACGTGTTCCATACAAGTTAGTACAAAAGCAGTGCATGTATGCATGTTCATGACTTGTGTTTTTATATGTCTAGTGTCTTATTCATCTTAACCCTTGTGTTTCTTACATGAGACAATTCAATGCCTGAACAATGAGATTAGAGAGAAGGATCAACATATGGCAGAGGCAAAGGTGGAGAAGGAGGCCTTGACTCAGATAACTCCGAAGCATAGGTAAGTGGTGATGGACGGTGAGGCAGAGGAATCTAAAGTGACCCATTCTAGGAGTGGAGGTAACTGAGCCATGGAGACCCCGGGGGGGGGGGGGGGGGGGGGGGGGGGGGGGGGGGGGGGGGGGGGGGGGGGGGGGGGGGGGGGGGGGGGGGGGGGGGGGGG